>JAJAGP010001438.1:0-193087 GCA_025084515.1 Ancistrus triradiatus
GCAGACGCAGCTGCGAAGCAATGAAGGTAAGCGGACACAACCACACACATACCACCGTCATCACAGGAAACGGTAAAGTCCAGCGGGCAAAACCGCAACAAAAGATAATCCAGCGGATAGGACGCAACAAACGGGAATCCAAAGCGGGGTGCTGAGAAAACAAAAACGCATCATAGAGCTCTGGTGTACCGAGACAATGCTACCACAACACAACTGGGAAAACAAGGAGTTTATATAGGCAGAATCCCAGCTGCTTGCAGTTAGCAATCAAAACCAAAATTGAATCAGAGTCAGAGTCAAACAAGAATCAGAGTGTTGGGTGGGATCCGCGGCCATCTTAGTCCCACAGGGGATTGTGGGCGATGTAGTCCGGGTCGGCCACAACCGCAAAGACACAGAAAAAACAGAGGTACTAAGAGGCACAGTGTGCTCAGGTACGGAAACAAATAGCGCTTCGAACTCCGATACGGAGCTAACATGACCAGGTACGGTACTACGAGGCGCTACAAACTTAGATACGGAACGTACAGTGGGGCAAAAAAAGTATTTAGTCAGCCACTGATTGTGCAAGTTTTCTTACTTAGAAACATACTTTTGCCACTCACTAATATGTAATATTGGATCATTTTCCTCAATGAATAAATGACCAAGTATAATATTTTTGTTTCATTTGTTTAACTGGGTTCTCTTTATCTACTTTCAGGACTTGTGTGAAAATCTGATGATGTTTTAGGTCATATTTATGCAGAAATATAGAAAATTTTAAAGGGTTCACAAACTTTCAAGCACCACTGTAGCAGAGTAGAACACCAAGCTTGTGTCACACAAGCCCTACAACTATGCTATAGACTTGGAAGTCTCGGATTTACCCAGTGTCCATTTAGTTTATCTAACCTCCTTCCCTGGTGCTGGTTCTCAATGAGCTGGAAAACTCAGCCAGGCAAGTTTTTACATCAAACTGGATCTACAGAGTACCTACAGCTTGGTTTTGAAGGGAATGAATGTGTCAGTGCTCCTCGTTGTGGTGCTTGGGTCTGCTGTGCAAATGTTGGGTTTCGTGAGACCAAGATGCCCCCATGTTACAGGAAATGTATTTGTTTTCCTAATTTACTGGTTGACCCACGAAACCTTCTACTAGGGGCATTTGAATGAATAAGTCTTTGTATTAGTTGTGTCTTTTACACACACACACACACACACACACACACACACACAAGTTTTTATCATGTAGGCACTTTCCGTTGATGTGAACTAGCTAATTAATGTTACATCTACGCCTAACATTATCCTTTTCCTCAGTAACCTACAGAAAATCTGGGTATGGGTATGGGTATGAACCAAAAAAAATTTGTCTGATCTTTTGATCTGTGTAGGAACATTTTGTCCCCACACTAATATACAAAATTGACCTACAGACACACACACATGCACACTGCTTTTTCATAGGCTGAGCAGGGCAAGGCATCTCTATCTGCGTCATCATGTATCCCAGAGGACATTCAGCTCCAGCATCTATGCACACACACAGAATGTGTCTGTCTGCCAATGTGTGACGCTGTATATGACGCAGTTTGCACTGGGCTGTATCACTCTAAATAATTTATTTGTTCATTCAGACACTAAGATGCTTGCACAAACAGTTAGACACAACAGATGGGAATGTGGAGGCAAATTCATCCATTCACTAATATTCATAAACAAGCATACACACAGCAATACTAAGCTGGCACTTATTCAGTCCGTGGTGTGAGATGATTCATCTTGCCTCACTGTCAACAATAGTAGCAGGAGGCTGTGCTTTGGCTGTACAGAAATATTCATTAAGGGACTAAATAAAGTGCAGACACAGAGCTGATGGATATATTTAAAATAGAATAGTTGATCTGATTTGATGACCATGTATTGATATTGGGTACCAAAGAGTGAATGATATTATAATATATACTGTAGAAGAAGTGCATATGTTTGTTTCTGTAAATATGCATACAGTATATACGTGTATACACTCACAAACCACTTTATTATGTTACACCTGTTTCAGTTGCCTAAGTTAACCCATTATCTAACCAGCCAATCGCATGGCCAGAAACTCAAACGCATTTAGGCATGTAGAGGTCTAGGCATGGTCAAGTGACCAGCTTGAGTTCAACTGAGCATCGGAATATGGAAGAAAGGTGATTTAATTGACTTTGAACGTAGCGTGGTTGTTGGTGCTAGACGAACAGGCAAATGATGCTACAATTTGCACATGCTCACCAAAACTGGACAATAGAAGATTGCCTGGTCTTATTAATCTTGATTACTGCTACGACATTCAGGTTGCAGGGTCAGAATTTGGTATGAACATCATGAAAGCATGGATCCATCCTGCCTTGTATCACTGGTTCAGGCGAGGATATTTTCTCGGAACACTTTAGCAATACCAATACCAATTGAGCATTGTTTTAATGCTTCAGCCTGCCTGAGTATTGCTGCTGACCATGTCCATCCCTTTAAGACCACAGTGCATAAAGGGCACAGTTTGGGGCCCTTTATGGGCACCAACACAGTACAGTGGTGCTTGGAAGTTTGTGCACCTTTAGGAATTTTCTATTTTTCTGTATAAATAGACTAAAACATCATCGATTTCCCAAAGTACTAAAAGTATATTAAGCGACCAAGTTAAACAAATGAGACAAAAAATATTATATTGGTCATTTATTATTGAGGAAAATGATCCAATATTACATTTAGTGAGTGGCAAAAGTATGTGACCCTATAGGGTTAGCAGGTAATTGAAGTGAAATTAGAGGTCAGGGCTGTGTTTTCAATCAAGGGGATGCCAATCCGGTGTGAGTGGACACCTGTTTTATTTCTGAACAAGGATCTATCAAAGTTGACTGCACAGCACATGTTTGTGGAAGATTATCATGGGCACGAACAAGGAGATTTATGAGGACCTCAGAAAAAAAGAGTGTTGATGCCCATCAGGGCTGGAAAGGTCACAAAACCATCTCTAAAAGAGCTTTTGGACTCCACCAATCACAGTCGACAGATTGTGTACAAATTGGAGGAATTCAGGACCATTGTGGCCCTCCCCAGGAGTGGCGACACAAAGATCAATCCAAAAAAAAACAAAAAATGAGCAAGGCGTGTAATAATTGGTGAGGTGACAAAGGACCCAGGGTAACTCGAAGGCAACGAGGTCTTTCACATTGGCTAATGTAACTGTTCCATGAGTCAACCATCAGAACGAACACTGAACAACAATGGTGTGCATGGCAGGGTTTTTTGCAGGAGAAAGCCACTGCTACTCCAAAAAGAACATTGCTCGCTGGTAGGCAGTTTGCTAACGATCATGTGGACAAGCAGACGGCTATTGGAAAAATGTTTGTAGACTGATGAGACCAAATAGAACTTTTGGTTTAAAAGAAAAAGCGTTATGGCTGGAGAAAAGGAAAACACTTTATTTCCAGCATAGAACCTTATCCCATCTGTGAAAACATGGTGGTGGTAGAATCGTGGTTTGGGCCTGTTTTGCTGCATTGGGCCAGGACGATTGCTTCATTGAGGAAAAAATTAATTCTGAATATATCAGAGAATTCTAAAGGAAAAGTAGGACATATGTCCATGAACTGAATTTTCTCAAGAGAAAAGGGGATTCCATTGCCGCAAGGGACAACGACCCTAAGCACACAAGTCTTCTACCAAAGAATGGTTAAAGAAGAATAGAAGTTAAGTTAGAAGAAGAAAGTTCATGTTTTGGAATGGCCAAGTCAAAGTCCTGACCTTAATCCAATGGAAATATTGTGGAAGGACCTGAAGCGAGCCGGGTTGAACATCCCAGAGCTGAAGCTGTTCTGTATGGAATAATTGACTAAAATTCCTCCAAGCAGGACTGATCAACAGCTACAGGAAACGTTTAGCTGCAGTTATTGCTGCACAGGGAGGTCACACCAGATATTGAAAGGTTCACATACTTTTGCCACTCACTAATATGTAATGATGGCTCATTTTCCTCAATAAATAAATGACCAAGTTTAATATTTTTGTCTCATTTGTTTAACTGTGTTCTCTTTATCTACTTTGTGAAAATCCGATGACGTTTTAGGTCATATTTATGCAGAAATATAGAAAATTCTAAAGGGTTCACAAACTTTCAAGCACCACTGTACATCACCTCCAGTTAAATCATCAAAGACCGACTAAATCTATTATGTGTGTTAGATAAGATTTTGAATCATGAGCATTTATTAATTTGCCCACATTTTACCTCTTCCACTCTGAGTCTTTACTGTGTTCTTAATTTATCCATACTCTGAAAGTATTTGACTAAGAAGTATATTCTATATCTCAAACAAGATGTAATATGAGACTTCATTTTGACCCAGGGTTTTTGTTTCTCATTATTTGTGTATCTTACAGTTGGAGGTGTCATCATCCGCAGGGGAGCTGTTACTGTCACTTAGCTACCTGCCAGCTGCGAACAGGTTGGGTGTGGTGGTAATGAAGGCACGAGGACTGCAATCTGACAAACTCAAAGAGACAATAGGTAACAACAATAACTGGATACATGCTGCAAACACAGCTTAGCTACACCCTATCAACCATTTAGGGTGGCACTTGGAGACAGAGAAAGCCATGAATTCAATAACATAACAAGATGTTTCGGTGACTATTGTCCATGCACATCAAGGGCACACTGTCATTACGACAAGAAACATACCACATACTAATAAATTCTGGCATTTATGTAATTTGAAAACTTTTAACTCAAATTGTTATGTTGAATGTGTGATTTGTAATGAAAAACATTGTATTGCATTCAAGAAAATGTAAAAACAGAAGTATTTTTACTAGTGGTCTCAGACAGTCCCCACTGTATATGGTGGGTGTAAGCCAGGGCTATTCTGTTACTTCAGAGTCTTCCAGATTTCAAAACGTGTTATATATATATTATAATATTACATATCTCTGAGTAGCAAACATATGTGAACCTGTTGTCAATATCTGATGTGAAACCTTTGTGCAGCAATAATGGTAATTAAACATATTCAGTAATTGTGAGAATTTTAGCTTCACCTGTGGGATTTTTGAATAATGTTTAAGGTTTATTGGATTAAGGTCAGGACTTAACCCAAAACAGGCCATTCCAACACATTAGGGTCGTTGTCTTGCTGCATGATGCATTTTCTCATGAGATTTAGTCCACAGAGAGACATGCTGACATTTTCCTTTAGAATTTGCATGGATGAAACTATCCCACATTCAGTAAAAGGACAAAAGTATGATACTACCACCAGCATGGTTTACAGATGAAATAAGGTTCTTGCTGAAATTACATGTTTTCCTTTCTCCAGACATGTTCTCCTGTTTCTCCTATAGCCTTATGGCTCGTGCACATGATTTTTTAGCAAGTTTCAGACATTCAGCAATGAAGAGCAATGGCTTTCTCCTTGCAACTCTACCATGTACAACATTGTTGTTAAGTGTTCTTATTAGGGCCCACGCTTGGGCCGCTAGTGGCCAGTGTGGACCCTTCATGGCAGCGTGAGCCCCCCAGCATTGTGGCGATTCCGCCAAGCTGACACTAGAGACCAGTGTCGGCTTAGTTACTGTTCAGGATCCTCACAAAGCAACGCAATCGTGTATGCACAGTTTAATCGCTGCGTGATTCTGTGATTAGTGGTGCTGCACCCTTGCATTTTGCACGAAACCTCACCCGTCTCACATGATCGGAGAGCCCGCTCCTCTTGCCTTTTGTTCTTGTTAGGGAATACAGGTACGGCACATCTTGCATAGAAGGTGGGCCAAGTAGAGCTGCAAGGCTCGAGGTAATTTGGTTAGGGTGTAGCCGCTAGGAAAGGGAAAGCGTCTCTTCCTCTTCTAACCTTTTCCTCGCCTCCCCTCTCCGAGTGCCGTCTTGTAAGCACGAGCTCGGCTCTGAAGGCGCCCGTGTCCGAACCTGCGCATTTATGCGCGCCTCCGTGCCCCGTTGTTTGCAGCTCCGCGCTTACTCGCTTAAAAAAAATCCGCTTTGTACGTCGTTCAGGATGCGCTGCTCGCATCCTGTTTGAGGTGCATACCGTAGCCTCTTCCCTTCTCCCATCATTTTTATTTGACGGCGTATTGCCTTATTTTGAGTCTGCATTAGGCGGCCCTTGCATCTGCCATTCTTTTCCTTCTCTTTCCTCTGGGTCCTAGTGTCTGGCAGTGTGGCAAACCGTGATTACACTCGCCTTCGACACTAGCGATCGGGGGTTCGAGTCTTGGGTTCCACACGAGTCACTTGGGTCCTAAATAAATAAATAAAATAAAATATATTTTATTTTTTAATGGTTCGTCAGCCTTTTGATATGGCGAACCGTAACAGTTCTCCTGATTTTGGACTTATCATAAGCCAATGTGAGAATGGTCTTTAGTTTCTTAGAAGTTACCCAGGGTTTGTATGTTACCTCGCAGACAATTACACCCTTGCTCTTGAAGTGATCTTTGTTGGTTGTGTTAGGCTGTGGCCAGAGCCCACATTAAGGGTTTTACTGAAACCACAAAACCAGGGCTAGAAGTTAAATATGAGGTTTATTTTAGATCTGAAAAAAAAAAACAGTCGGGAAGAGAGAGAGAGACAGAGAGAGACAGAGAGAGAGAGAGAGAGAGAGAGACAGAGAGAGACAGAGGTGCCAATACGGAGGAAAGATTCAGGCAGCAGACATACTAGACTGAAATCTGGTGTGCTGCAGCTGGCATGGTGCAGAGATGCATGGGCTATGGAGAATCCAGCAGATAGAGAAAGCGCCCTGATGCACTAGAAATGAGACTATGAAGCGAGTAGTCATTGGAGAGATGATACAAAGAGTGAGGGCTGAGCACAGGAGATTAAGACCCAGGCTGTAGGACAAGGAGGGAGGGTTGAGGTGGAACACAGGCTGTGGTTGACAGAATACTGGGGAGAAAAACAGAAGCACTAGTGAAGAAAAATGGAGACAGAAAACTAAGCTTAATTTAAGTGCAATAATAAGCACATAGACTAGGAACTATGAGGCTTTTTGATAAAATACCTGGTATGTAGTATACCAGATAATCTGGTGATGAGTGGAGTGAAGGGTTTACGTAGGCAGTGTAGACGAGTGTAACTGACGAGAAGTTGAAAGTGATGAACAGCAGAGACGATTGATTGGTGAATGGCTTGCTAGAGTTTCCAAGACCTAACCCAAACCAATACTTTTAAAGTGGGGTGCAGGCTTTCTGGACTCGGAGATGAGCGGAATATGGTGGACAGACAGCCAGAATAGAAATGATATGAATATATGTGAAAGTTTATATTTGTTTCAAGATATCAGAGGCTCTTTAGTCTCCAGTGCTCCTCTGGTGGGTGGGTTGGAACTGTAGTAATATGACACAGACCAGGGGTGCTCCTTGTGACACAGTATTCCATAATCTTTTATTTTTCCGAGTCATTGCTTTCATACATTCCAACTTGCTGTAGTCTGTAGGAGTATTAGGGCTGAATCAGGGATGGGGGCTGGGTGTGTGGCACATGAAACAAACCAGGGGTGCCCCTATAATCTGTCATTTTGGAGAGAATTCAGTTTATCCCTGCTGTTATGAAAACACCGTTTTATGTTTTTCAGAACTGTTGGTGAAGCTGACCCTGAAGCATCAGAGCATCAAGTTGAAAAAGAAGCAGACACGTTGCATTAAGCACAAGATTAACCCAGTGTGGAATGAAATGATGATGCTGGAGCTTCCCAGGGAGCTACTGACCAAGTCAAGCCTAGAGCTGGAGGTGCTGAACCAGGCAAGCCCTGGAAAACTGCTCCCACTTGGTCAATGTCAGCTTGGCCTCAATTTCTCAGGCACCGGTCTCCAACACTGGCAACAGATGCTGGATAACCCACGCAAGCAGATCGCCATGTGGCATCCTCTGCATGCCTAACATGCTAACTAGTGTGAATAATGCATAGCAAATTGTTGTTTGGTCACAGTGACTACGTTTACATGCAGAGATTTCTGTCAATCTGAATGAAATCTTTCAGAATCTCATTTACATGCACAGTAAATATAATCCATTTAGTGTAAATGTTACTTTCAGATTCACTTGTACTGTTTTGTTCAATGTTCGGACACAAAGTCGACCAGGCATTATCTTCAGGGTGAACATTTACCCAAAATAAGAACCAAAAAAATATTTAACTGAGATTTTAATCCTTACTAACCTGTGCACCAAAAGAAAAGACGAGCAAATACAGCTGAGTTCTCTCTTCCTGTCTATCTAGAAACAGGAACAAACATGTTTCCAAACAAAAAGTTTCTCGTCCTTACGTGAGGTACAGTGACTTGAGAACTGTGTGTTACAAAAGTGGTTTGTTCACTGTTTCTTGTTTTACAGAAAACAAGGTTATGGCTAGTACTAAACTTAATGACACCAAGTGAAGCAATTTTGTTTTCTCTGCCCTTGGCGCAATCGTACATGCACAAACATGTTCACATAGTTCAATTAAAGTCCACTTGTGAATATAACTATGTGAATATGTTTGTCCATGTACTATTTAATTGATTATTTAAAGGACTAACCACCTTTGTTATATCAGATTACTCCGATTGACCTGTATATATGAACACATTCTATTCTGATTTATAATCCAATTATTAATGGATTATAAAGATGCATGTAAACGTTGCCATTGTCCAACACTTCTGTAATTTGTGTGAAATAATCTGTATCATTACAAAACTTACTTTGGAATTTTATAAGTTATTGATCACTGTGTTACCATACAGGCTGCTAACCTGCCTTTTCTACAAGAGCAATGTCAAATGTGATTGAATTTAGGTAAAGATTATTAACGGGAGGAAATAGCATATTCATTGTTGGTTAATTAATATTTAACAGAATGGACCTTAGTTTTTCTACAAAAGCAAAGACAGTGTGACGTGATGTTAGGCATCACCCACAGATGTGGTAGCGTAATTTTATGGTTAAGACCTGGTCTGGTTTTTAATTTGCAAAACACTATGGAATGATTTCTATGCTGCTACATTTAAAATGTAATATAGCAAAATTAAATTTGATACCTTAAATTAAAATCACATATGCAGTCTTCAAGTCAGCAGTATGTTTGAACTATGCAGTGTTTGGAACTACAGTCACATCACTAGTGTAATTTACTGTAGGCTAATACACAATGCTAGGGTGAAACACACATACACAAAAAAAGATTGAATTTGACACAAAAATACAAAATGAAAGGATTCTCATTACTGATTTCAGACTTTAGAACCACACGGAATGTCTGTGAAGACTATTGCCAGTTGTTTATAGCAGTCTCCTAGGCTGGAGGTAAATTTAGGAATAGAGAAAGTTAACGGAGGGTCATTAAACACATGAAAGCTGCAAACTCGGATATCTTCTAAAAGAAAAGCCTGTACTAGGGTACTGGAGAGGAGTCTTCAATCCTGGGACTCAGGAAGAACAACTGGGCTTCCTCCCAGGCTGTGGAAAAGGGCACTAGCTCTTTTCTCTTACATAGTGTTGTGCGGGTCATGGGATGCTAATCAAGTCTACATGCACTTTATGGATTTGGAAAAGGCATATGATTGTGCACCTCAGCATGGGCTGGGTTTTGGAGTAGTGCTACAGCTTCTTGATATCAAGGGGTGTCAGTTGAGATGGTTTGGGTATCTCAAAAGATGGCCCCTGGTAAGTTTCCTCTAGAGCTGTTCAAGTCACTGCCTTCTGGAAGGAGACCCCAGGATAGACCCAGGACCCCCTGGAGGGATTATATCTCACAGTTGGCTTGGGAATGTCTGGGACTCCACCAGCAGGAGCTGAAATCTGCAACCAGGGATAGAGAAGATACAGCCGGACATGAAGGCAAACAGGTTCCGTATGGTATCCTGCTGCACATTTACTCTCAGATGTTGCAGATGGGCTTGTAGATCCGGCACACTCATAGGTTTCTGAAGCTGGCAGGTTCCATAAATGCTTGACTGGCAATAAATCTGGACTGGTCAAGCCAAGGAATTGTTGCAGTCAGGTGGAGACATTCCTGGGAAACCCTTGTTGTGTTAAGCATTATCAGGTGGAAATATGCCAGCTGGAAGCCCTGCCTTGAGAGGCAACACGTGGCCTCAGGATGTCCTACACATATTGCTGATCTGTTAGTGTCCCTGGTATCACTACTACTGTTGACAGACTGTCGTATGCAATGGCTCCCCAGTCCAGTGGCTCATCACACCAGCAGTTGGGACAGTGTGTCATTCCACAACAGAGGCAGGATTGAAGCGCTCACCACGAGCCCTCCATACTCTAACCTGACTGTCGTTGGATCCCAAACAGAACCTGGATTCAACAATATGGTCCCAGGCCGTATCAGTCAGGGTTTCTAGTTCATGACATCACTGCAAACAAAGGCGACGGTGGCTGGCTGTCAATGGCAGGAAAAGTAATGTGCGCCAAATGTCCTTCTGCTAAGTACCTGGAAATGGTCCGAGCAGAGACAGGGGTGTGTAGTGAAGGTGTCACCTGTGTGTAGATGGTGGACAATAAAACTGTGGGAGCTGCTCGTGCTTGTCAGTGGATCAATCTTCTCTACTGGTGGTTTCTCTGGGCCGTCCAAGATGTGTTCATAAAATCTCAACATGATCTTATTTCACAAAAAAAAAAAAAAATTTAGGTGGATGTTTTAACAACACAAAACCAAGTCAGACTTGTGGACACCTGGAAATAGTCAACAAGCTTTTAATAATATCCAGTCAGGTTATGCTTTCTGTATTGTATCTGACCCTTGTCTTACCCTTGCTCCTTCTCCTCTTGCATTTCCCCTCCTTGCTATGGAAAATATTATGAACAATTAGAAGACGAATTATAAGGCCTTATCCAAGCTTTGGTGTGCTTACATTGATCTGCTGTTCATGTCTATATTAACGACCTTTATTTGCTCCAAGAGGATGATATATATTTAACTCATGTTTAAAGATTGAAACAGAAAGTTACATACATCACTGAATATCAGAGTAGGAGGTTTTGTCTTACTTTTCATGAAGAACTTGACTAAGCAACACTAGAAACAGCCACTTAAACCCATCATGTAGTTTCTATTCTGTCTCATAACACGTTACAGCATTAAAGCAATTAAAAACTGTTTAAAAAGCATTCTGCCAAAAAATGTGGCAGATGTGAAAAGAAAAGCACAACTGGTGATTTATTTATTAAGATTTTATTTTGTTGTGGTCTGAATATAGTGAATATACAAGTGGTTGTACATACTCCCATAAGCCGGTAAATTGACTTGATTAGTTAAATAACATAATATGTAATATGTTCCGTGCTGTGAATTACAGTGTAGCCCTGTGACTGAAGTTCCATATGAAGTTCCAACTGTTGACTGATGAATGCATCTGTACTTAATTGCTATATCGACATTCCCAAATATGGACTGAATGAACTGAATTTGTATTATATCCTCACATTTAGTATCCCACCACAGCAGATTCTAAGTCAGAATCCCATGGATGCCCTCCAGCTTGGTTGGGCATAACGCAGGCATGGCTTGGTCTGACCAAGGAGAGGCCCGTCAGGGAGAATTATTACCCTGTGCTGTGAGAGTAACCCTTGCACATTCATCTGCATCAAGTAAATTCTGGGATACACTTTTGAACCCCTATAAACTTGACCAGGGTAATCAGGTTTAAAATGTTTATTTTTGTACTTATCTACTTGATTTTAAACATGAAAGTGTCACAGCAGTCTAACACAATAGCCCACCACTGCAGGGACCAGGATTTGAGTCCTGCCATTATCTTCCTTCCATGTCTCTTATATATATACATACATGACTTGATGTGTCTGAGGGAAGAGAGGTTAGTCAGGGGTCATCCCTCAATGCACCAACTGCAACTCCTATCCAGCCCTGAGACTGAGTGGCATCCTGCCATGGGCATGCTTATGCCTGCATCCTGTATTCTCTGGGGATAGCCACCTCCGGTCAACCCCAACCAGGAAAACAGGATTAATCTTTCAAAACATGATGCAATGTGAATTTACATTTAAAGCCAATCAGCATAGAAGTCATTCTATAACAGGCTCAGAGTGCTGTGATTGGATGAATTAGGTTATCCATCTAACAAACTCCAATTGTTTGGTAGTGTACTGTATATGAGGGAAGTGTCATGGTGGGGGCAGCCCTGGTCTGCTTGTGCTACCACAGACCCACAACAGGAAATAACCATTACTTCACCATTGGCACTATATGAACCAGGGAGCCTCAGCACTGGGAATCAGTGCTTTACCGAACAAGCTGCATCGGTTCATATACTGCCTCTGGAGATGTGATGGTTATCTCTTATGCATCCTATCTCTCCGTGGGTCTCATCCCAATCTCAAAGGAGTTCAGCACCCCAGTGGGAGAGCTCCCAGTCCCAGGTCCCATTTTCAACTTTTAACCTCTTTGTCTGTCTAGTCAGCGGTCCTTCCCTGGTCTAGAGGCCAAGACCTGTGCCCCCACATGATCAGGGTTGCTCCCACATGACAAGAACGCCGTATTTCTCTTAAGACAAAAGCAGACTTGCACACAATTTATTACCTATTTATCTATTCACTGTAGATGTACTAATTCTTATTTGTTGATTGAAATTTTAATATGCTGTCAAGGTAAAATATATTATAATGTGTAATAATGTCCAGTAGAATTTACCCATTATATTCATTACTGTTAGATTACAGTGCTTTTAGATCTTCTAACAACATAGCTTTAATATTAATACTATAAATAACTGTAGAAACAGACCGATCAGACCGATACATTTCACTCACACTGAGGTCAGCAGTGAACAGGCTTCTATTCAGAGCAGCTAAAATAGCCAGAACATATTATTTCCATACATCTCCTTCAACACCACAACTTTAATAGTGCAACTGGCATTTATTCATTCATTTTTCCACCTTCAATAACTGAATAACTGGGGTCCAAACCCCATCACAAGTACAATGGGTGCAATGCAAGAATACATCCTGGACTGGTTGTCAGGATATTTAACAATAATATTAATGTGAGGGGTACCCCTGATCTCAGTCATATGTCACAGACCTATCCCTCATCCTCAAGTAGATTTTAACTCGGTGGCCTCCGGTGGGGCAGAACTTAGGAAAACATATATACAGTGGGTCAAAAAAGTATTTAGTCAGCCACTGATTGCGCAAGTTCTCCTACTTAGAAAGATGAGGTCTGTAATTTTCATCATAGGTACACTTCAACTATGAGAGTCAAAATGAGAAAAAAATCCAGGAAATCACATTGTAGGATTTTTAAAGGATTTTAAATTGTAAATTATGGTGGAAAATAAGTATTTGGTCACCCACAAACACGCACGATTTCTGGCTCCCACAGACCTGTAACTGTAGCTCTTCTGTCCTCCACTCATTACCTGTATTAATGGCACCTGTTTGACCTCGTTATCTGTATAAAAGACACCTGTCCACAGCCTCAAACAGTCAGACTCCAAACTCAACCATGGCCAAGACCAAAGAGCTGTCGAAGGACACCAGGAAGAAAATTGTAGACCTGCACCAGGTTGGGAAGAGTGAATCTACATTAGGCAAGCAGGTTGGTGTGAATAAATCAACTGTGGGAGCAATTGTAAGAAAATGGAAAACCATTGATAATCTCCCTCGATCTGGGGCCCACACAAGATCTCAGCCCGTGGGGTCAAAATGATCATGAGAACAGTGATCAACCATCCCAGAACTACATGGAGGGACCTGATGAATGACCTGCAGAGAGCTGGGACCAAAGTAACAAAGGCTACAGTGCCAGGCGTGTCCCCCTGCTTAAGCCAGTACATGTCCAGGCCCATCTAAAGTTTGCCAGAGAGCTTATGGATGATCCAAAAGAGGATTGGGAGAATATCGTGGTCAGATGAAACCAAAATAGCAGTTTTTGGTAAAAACTCAACTCGTATTCGGAGGAAGAAGAATGCTGAGTTGCATCCCAAGACCACCATACCTACTGTGAAGCATGGGGGTGGAAACATCATTCTTTGGGGCTGTTTTTCTGTAGAGGGAACAGGACGACTGATCCGTGTTAAGGGAAGAATGAACAGGGCCATGTATCCTGAGATTTTAAGCCAAAACCTCCTTCCATCAGTGAGAGCATTGAAGATGGAACGTGGCTGGGTCTTCCAGCATGGCAATGATCCCAAACACACCGCTCGGGCAACGAAGGAGTGGCTCCGTAAAAAGCATTTCAAGGTCCTGGAGTGGCCTAGCCAGTCTCCAGACCTCAACCCCATAGAAAATTTTTGTCATTGCCAACAAAGGTTATGTTACAAAGTATTGAGTTGATCTTTTGCTGTTGACCAAATTCTTATTTTCCACCATAATTTACCATTAAATTCTTTAAAAATCCTACAATGTGATTTCCTGGATTTTCTTTCTCATTTTGTCTCTCATAGTTGAAGTGTACCTATGATGAAAATTACAGACCTCTCTCATCTTTCCAAGTAGGAGAACTTGCACAATCAGTGGCTGACTAAATACTTTTTTGTCATTGGCTTTTCAATGGCAGACTCTCAGTTCATTGGGAGATCTTTCAGTCTTTCCTGGCCCCTGACCTTGCTGGTCTATCAGGTACCAGGTTCTTTCTGCCTTCCCAGCCAGCACATAACCATCCTGGTCATACCCTGTGCCATGCCTGTTCAAATTTCACAATATGCATTATGTGAAAGTGTTGAGTTGTGTTCCCAGGGAACAACCCTAGATAGGGCGCCAAACCATCATAGATGAATATACAGTATTATGACTAATCTAAATGATACCTACGTTTTTTGACTGAACGTTGCACTTGTGTGTAAATCATTATGGTATATATATAAACAAGTATTACTATTAGGAGAAAAGATTTATGTCTTGCTGTGTCCTTAAAATATTTCTGATGTAAATAATACCATAGCATACAGTCAGTAGTATGGAATATACACAATGGTGGTCTTCAGCATGCAGTACAGGTTTAATAAATGCTGGTATTACAAAATGATAACAAAGCTAAGAACAAGAAAAATAAATTGTTTTGAAAATAATTAGGTTTTGATCAGAAATGTGATTTTAAGCAATACAAGTGTACTTAAGCTGTGCTGTTTGGTTAGAAAAACTGAAACCTGAAACCTAGCAGTTTCAAGTCAAATAAAGTTCAAATCAATAACTTTTTCTATAATGCATATTTTCTGAATGGCTGAACCCATCTCTGTTTCACTCTCTACTGCCACACATGGCCAGGTTGCACGGTGTCTTGGTGGGTAGCGACATCGCCAAACAACGAGAAGGTCTTGGGTTTGATCCCATGTGGAGTGGTCTGGGTCCTTTCTGTGTGAAGTCTGCAACCTCTCTGTGTCCATGTGGGTTTACTCTGCGTGTTCTGGTTTCCTTTCACAATCCAAATACATGCTCTAATTTAATTGATTACACTAAATTTGCCCTGATCTGAGTATATATATGACTAGCTTCGATATAACCTTGAGTATTGACTTAACCTTGTCTCTGTCATTGAATTGCCATTGTTGCTGAAGACTGATGTTAAATAAACTAAATAAACAAACCACACATGGCCCATAAAGAATGCTAAAGATCTTTTTATTTTATATCAAAATAGATTGTCTTGACATTTCAGCTATTGTCAAGACATTCTTAAAGATGCTTCTAGTTGCTTGCTATGAATACTTTATGTGAAATAAATGTTTGATTTATGAAACCGATCTATTCAACCTTCTGTTACTTTAAATTGGTTTTGTGAGCAAATTATATATAGATCTGATATGTACAGTAATCCATATGGCAAAAGACAAAATGACAGGATATTAGACATATGGATGACAGAAACAGTGTATCGTGGTGTACTAAAAGCATCTGTGTAAATCTTCGTTTTACTAGCAATTTGATATGTAACATCTGTTTTGTGCATCAGGCAGTGGTTTATAGTAGCAAAGTATAATTACTTTGATCCTATACTTAAAAAAATTCTTATATTCTATTTTATTCGAGAATTATTTTACTTTACTTTACTCATGACATTTAGTTTTACTTCACTACATCTTAAAAGCAAATTGAATACATTTATTCTGATAAATGTTCCCAGGCCCTTCTGTTACTTTTGACAGTAGTTTGACAAATAGCTGTGAGTTAGCTGAAAAACTAAGCTGCACCTCCTCCCATGCTACTTGGCTACCAAAGTTTCAAAAATATGTCTTTGGCCATGTACATTCAGAACATTCAAGGTAGTTTTTCTTGGAACCTGGAGCCTCAGGTGATGACAACTGGCTGACAAGTGTAGTTAAGACCCTGCAAGCAGCATCTGTCCGGTCAGGGACTGCAGGGGTGACTTGAGCAGCTTGGTGTGTGGCCTCCTAACATAAGGAAAAGAAGCGTTTGACAGACACAATTTGTACAGAGACTCACTGGCCTATGGCCCTCATTAATTAGCAAGAATCATGCACATGGTTTGGTGTGTCATGAAACTATTGAACTGAGCAGGCCAAGTAAGAATAGAAAATGATTTAAATCCAGTTTTAGAAGGACCATCCATACCGATCTCTGTAGAAGCATCCAAATGCTCCAAGTCTAGCTTGGCAGTACGCCATGTCCAATGCTATGTGAGCATCTGTTTTTACTTAAATGTCCAGTTTGACACATCCCACTATGATCAGCTTCCACCACATGTGAAAGAAGGGAAAATGGTCACTGTGGCAGTTTTTCTTAGCCTTCTTAGCCTTTCAAACTTTTAAGCTGCCCATATAGGGCCTATACTCATTGATACATCCAGATAGAAATATCATTTGCAGTGGGGACAGTGGTAGCTTAGTGGTTAAGGTACTGGACTGTGGACCAGAAAGTCCAGGGTTCAACTCCCACCTCCACTAAGCTGCTACTACTGGGTCCTTGAGCAAAACTTGAACTAACAACAGCATTGGTGCATTGTATAGCTGCCAAACAAGCTGTTTGGCTGTACACAGTAATCCTCAGGGTGTTTGAGTACGCTGTTGACTGTCTCTGCATGCCCAGGCAGAATAAAGAAAGATGAGTAGAGAACATGTGTAAGAGCTTTGTCAATACATGATTTGCATCTAGATGAGAGGTCATGACAACTAGTAGACAGTGGAAGCGTGTTAGCATGTTTGTCTGCCCCCTGGCCCCAGCTTTTGGTAGTCAGCATTTAAGTAAACCTTCCATTAGACAAACCATGTGATGGTTTACAGTTCAGGTACTGGACTGTTGACCAGAAGGTCTCCAGTTCAATCCCACCTCTGCTAAGCTGCCACTGTTGAATCCATGAGCAAGGCCCTTAACTATGATTGTAGGATTGTATCTGTTTTAAGTTGCTCTGAATAAGGTGTCTGCTAATGGCTATGTACTGTATGCAAATAAGATTATCATCAAAACATAGGTGCACCACCTTCCTAAGCATGCTGGACATTGTCACATCCTAAATGACCAGGCTTACCCTCAAAGGCTGCCCAATTGTCAATAAAACCCACATTGTTTTCAGAGCACAACCTGGACATCCAGCAGGTAAATCGTTATAACTTGCTGTAGGCTTGGTCACCTCACAGCTTTGAAATGGGGTCAGAGCACACTACTGCATCAGACATCACCTTTGCTACTTTACTCAACTCTGTAAAGTTACTCTTAGTTACCCTTAATCAGCAAAGGTGTATATATTAGCACTTAGTTGGACAACTATCCTAGAAAATCTACAACAATGGAGCTATCAAAGGTTTTTACCATGGTCAACCATGAAAGGAAAAAATAATTGTGGTGAGGGAAAAGGTGGGGGACTTGTGTGTCGCCACAGCGAGTGAGCCAAAGCCGCCGATGAGACAGCGGGCCTGCAGGAGTGGCAAAAGGGAAGCGGAAAGCGGGACCTTGCCCTACACTAATCAAAAGCTAAACCCTAGTGGTCACCTTGGGCCTCCAAGCTGTACGTTTGCTTGCAGCCTATGAACTGCCAGCTACCTGCTTTCCCTGATACAAAACAAACGCAAAGCCGTGAATGCACGGTGAGGTCTCAGAAGGGGTCTATGTATACAATGATGCCTGACAGGGCTAGAACGTGCACTTAAATTCTCTGACCTGCAGGTGTTGCTAAATGAGCGCTGGGGCATGCACGATCACCCTGAGTGTGCCCAGGCTGGAAAGGGAGTCTATGCTACCCTCCAGCATCAGGGAGCATGACTGCTAATATAATCCTTTAGAATTTTCTAGATTTCTGCATAAACATGACCTAAAACAGTTTCACACAAGTCCTAAAAGTAGATAAAAAACCCAGTTAAACAAATGAGATAAAAATTTTATACTTGGTCATTTATTTATTGAGGAAAATAATCCAATATTACATATTAGTGAGTGGCAAAAGTATGTGAACCTTTGCTTTCAGTATCTGGTGTGACCCCCCTGTGCAGCAATAACTGCAACTAAACATTTCCTGTAACTGTTGATCAGTCCTGCACACCGGCTTGGAGGAATTTTAGCCCATTCCTCCGTACAGAACAGCTTCAACTCTGGGATGTTGGTGGGTTTCCTCACATTAACTGCTCGCTTCAGATTAAAGTCAGGATTTTGACTTGGCCATTCCAAAACATGAACTTTATTCTTCTTTAACTATTCTTTGGTAGAACGACTTGTGTGCTTATATTAGGGGTCATGCTTTTGGCTGCTAGTGGCCAGTATTGACCCTACATGGCGGCGTGAGAACCCTCAGCGCAATCGCGCCTGCATCAGCCCTTACCTCCTTCTCCTTCGCGATTGGGGATTTCCTTTCCTAGCACGTTTTGAAGAGGAAGCTGAGCCTTTACAGTCTTGTCCTCTTCACTCCCCACGTTCGTGCCACACTCCTTGCTTATTTTGCTTATTTGTGTGGTACACTCTTGCGGAAGCTCCACTCGGGCTCTGGCGCTTTGCGCATGCGCGGACTCGTACGCCATTGGCGCAGCGGAGCCATGTCGTAAGCGTACTTGTGAATAGCGGCACTGTATGCTTAAGGCATAGGTCTTTTTTATTGGTTTATTTTGCTTTTCTTTTGGTGAATCTTTTAGTTTCTTTTAGTTATTTATATTTTGGTTCACCTATTCCATCTGGAGCTAACTGCGATTGGGTCCCAAATTCCTTTTTCTTTTATATTTCATGGTTCGTCATCGTTTTAATATGGCAAACCACAACAGCTTAGGGTCGTTGTCTTGCTGCATGACCCAGCTTCTCTTGAGATTCAGTTCATGGACAGATGATATCATTCTCTGATATCATTCAGAATTCATTGTTCTATCAATGATGGCAAGCCGTCCTGACCCAGGGATGCAGCAAAACAGGCCCCCAAACCATGATACTACCACCACCATGTTTCACAGATGGGATAAGGTTCTTATGCTGGAATGCAGTGTTTTCCTTTCTCCAAACATAACGCTTTTCTTTTAAACCAAAAAGTTCTATTTTGGTCTCATCCGTCCACAAAACATTCTTCCAATAGCCTTCTGGCTTGTCCACGTGATCTTTAGCAAACTGCAGATGAGCAGCAATTTTCTTTTTGGAGAGCAGTGGCTTTCTCCTTGCAACCCTGCCATGCACACCATTGTTGTTCAGTGTTCTTCTGATGGTGGATTCATGAACATTAACATTTGCCAATGTGAGAGAGGCCTTCAGTTGCTTAGAAGTTACCCTGGGGTCCTTTGTGACCTTGCCAACTATTATATGTCTTTTTCTTGGAGTGATTTTTTTTGTTGGTCAGTCGCTCCTGGGGAGGGTAACAATGGTCTTGAATTTCCTCTATTTGTACACAATCTGTCTGACTGTGGATTGGTGGAGTCCAAACTCTTTAAAGATGGTTTTGTAACCTTTTCCAGCATGATGAGCATCAACAACTCTTTTTCTGAGCTCCTCAGAAATCTCCTTTGTTCGTGCCATGATACACTTCCACAAACGTGCGATGTGAAGAGCAGACTTTGATAGATCCCTGTTCTTTAAATAAAACAGGGTATCAACTCACACCTGATTGTCATCTCATTGATTGAAAACACCTGACTCTAATTTCACCTTCAAATGAACTGTAATCCTAGAGGTTCACATACTTTTGCAACTCACTAATATGTACTTTTAGATCATTTTCCTCAATAAATAAATGACAAAGTATAATATTTTTGTCTCATTTGTTTAACTGGGTTCTCTTTATCTACTGTTATGACTTGTGTTAAAATCTGATGATGTTTTAGCTCATATTTATGCAGAAATATAGAAAATTCTAAAGGGTTCATAAACTTTCAAGCACCACTATTTTTTCACCAGGCTGTTCAGTGGTTGTTTCACTGAGGAGGTAGGCCTATTTGGTTGATAAATGTTACCTACTTTCCATTCTGTGGGGTACCTGCTGGAGTTGGGGAATGACTATCTTCGTCTTTGAAACCCAGATTTTCTACGATCATACTTCTATTACAAACTCTAGCCATGTGTAATGTCTGGATGCGTACCTCTAGAACTGCAATCTTCTCTGTAAGACAAGATAACTGTCTACACCTATCAGAGATTAAATTATGACTAACGATGAAGGGAGAATAACTAAACATGCCTTTCCGTGAGCAGGAAACAAAAGCTACAGGAGCCATATTAAAAACAATGACAACAAATACAACAAATAAACTGGTACTTAACTTCAATTGTTGTGGTGGAATGCCAGTTAACTTCACTAAACTTAAGATGATTCTGCTGGTAGTCTTACAGACTTTTAAATCTTATATTAGCAATTAAGAGCATGAGTTTGATTCCAGTTAGAGTGGCCTGGGTCCTTTTTGTGTGGATTCTGCATAATTCAAGGGTGACCATGAATTATTTTTATCAACTCATTCAACAGGTGTGTTTGTATTTACCAAGATTGGGCTTGTTTGCTATTTTTGATAATTAAATAATTTCTTAATTGTTAAAAAATTACTAGAGTATAAGTACTAGAGATGCACCGACTGCAATTTTCTTGGCCAATTCTGCTTTCCGGCCGATTCTGATTTTGACTGATTCCAACTTTTCTGTCTGTCTAAGAATTATAAATGACAGCGAACAGAAACATTTGCTAAATAAAGATAGCAGGAGCTTTTGGCTTGTACCTGGTTCTATTCTCTCGATACCTTTAGCTTTGTGTCATTGGCCACACAAATTTTAATCACTGCACACTTGCTCAAATTGTACTTTATTACAGCCTTATGCTTATTACAGTTTATGCTAAATCCTGAACACAACTGGTACAACACAATTAAAAGCACACACTGTGAGCTTTTATCAACTAATAAAAAGACGTACACATAAAACAGATCACAGACCATTGAGCCACACGTGAAATGTTGGGACCAGGAAAAGAACACAGAGTGGCTGTGCATTAACTGTAAGTTTAAAGCTCCTTGTACACATGAATTTTCGAAGTCGAAAACCACAGGTAATCCACTGCAGACAGAACGCAAAACAATGTAAAAAAATGCATATAGTCAGCCACTGATTGTGCAAGTTCTCCTACTTAGAAAGATGAGAGAGGTCTGTAATTTTCATCATAGGTACACTTCAACTATGAGAGACAAAATGAGAAAAAAAAATCCAGGAAATCACATTGTATGATTTTTAAAAAATTTTAAGAATTCCTGTAAGTCTTTTCCAGGATTGCACACACTGTAGCTGTTACTTGTTACTTTTACTGTTACTTGTGACGAGTTGAGTTTTTCCCAAAAAGTTCTATTTTGGTTTCATCTGATCACATGATATTTTCCCAATCCTCTTCTGGATCATCCATATGCTCTCTGGCAAACTTCAGACGGGCCTGGACATGTACTGGCTTAAGCAGGGGGACACGCCTGGCACTGCAGGATCTGAGTCCCTCTCGGCGTAGTGTGTTACTGATGGTAGCCTTTGTTACTTTGGTCCCAGCTTTCAGCAGGTCATTCATCAGGTGCCTCCGTGTAGTTCTGGGATGTTTGCTCACCGTTCTCATGATCATTTTGACCCCACGGGATGAGATCTTGCATGGGGCCCCAGATCAAGGGAGATTATCAATGGTCTTGTCTGTCTTCCATTTTTTTATAATTGCTCCCACAGTTGATTTATTCACCAACCTGCTTGCCTATTGTAGATTCACTCTTCCTAGCCTGGTGCAGGTCTACAATTTCCATCCTGGTGTCTTTCGACAGCTCTTTGGTCTTTAGTTTAATGTCTGACTGTTTGAGGCTGTGGACAGGTGTCTTTTATACAGATAACAAGGTCAAACAGGTGCCATTAATACAGGTAACGAGTGGAGGGCAGAAGAGCTTCTTAAAGAAGTTACAGGTCTGTGACAGCCAAAAATCTTGCTCGTTTGAGGGTGACCAAATACTTATTTTTCACCATGATTTACAATTAAATTCTTTAAAAATCATACAATGTGATTTCCTGGATTTTTTTTCTCATTTTGTCTTTTATAGTTGAAGTGTACCTATGATGAAAATTACAGGCCTCTCTCATCTTTCTAAGTAGGAGAACTTACACAATCACTGGCTGACTAAATACTTTTTTACCCCACTGTATTTAAAGAGGACACAGAGCAAAAGCTATGAGACAAATTTAGAATAGTGAGCAGTGGCTCTATAACACTAGGTATTAATTATTTAAACAAGTCTATAAGAATTGAATCAAGTAAATACAATGATGACTTAGATGAGTTGATCAGTGAAGTCAGTTCAGTATTAGTAATTGGGGTAATATATTCTAGCCAAATCAGAAAAAGTTGGGTCAGTATGAACAATGCAAATTAAAAAACAGTATTCCTGACATTTACTTTGACTTTGTAGACAATACGAACACAAGATATTTCATGTTTTCTGGTCAATATAATTTCTATTTTTAAAAAACAGCATTCCTGCATTTCAGGCCTTCAAGGAAAAAGTTGGGATTAGGGTAATTTAGGTCTAAGAATGCTCTGATGATAAACTAAACAATGATATGATTTAAACAGATGATGTCAACAAGTGATTCTAATAAGTTTTTGTCACAAATGCAGTGGAAACGTGTATTGTGGCCAGTATCTGATGAATCAGTATTTCAGATCTCTTCTGGAAGAAATGGACACCTTGTGCTCTGGATCAAAGACAAAAAGAACTATACAGACTTTTATCAGCTACAAGTCCCAAAAGCCAGGCTCTGTCATGGTATGGGGTCATGTCAGTGCCCTTGGAAAATATCATTTACACTTCTGTGATGGCATCTTTCACAGAGACGCCCATGCAATTTTCAACAAGACAATGCAAAACAAGCCAAATCAGAAAAGGTTAGGACTGAAATATGTAAATCCCTTCCAGTCTTTCTTTGTGGAACATTGTTTTCAAACATTTCAATAATTTTCTCAAGCATTTGTTGACAAACTGCAGATCCTTTGCCAAATTTTGCCCTTCAGTCTTTCGTGGATACTGCGTTTGTACTAAATCATGGTTACAAACACCTGTTGACACTTCCTGTTTGAAATCACCTGTTTGTAGTAGGAACCGCTTTAACTAAAAATGAGAGAATCAAACATTTTAATTGGTGGGTGTAACGGCGGGAGGTGGATGGGAAGCAGGAGGCGAACGCAGGTATTCAATTAAGGAAGCTTTATTGGAGACAGGGCGAACCAAGGGAGACACAGCGAACGGAAATAGGCAATAACGGAAAACGGGTGGATAACATAAACTAGGCCGAAGCCGAAAACGGGCGTGAACAGGAACCGAAAGCGGGTAGGCAAAACAAACAGAACATAAACACAAAACGGGTGCAAAAGGCAGAAAGCTGGAGCTGAACTTAAACGGGCAATACCTGAACGGGGCGGCGCGACGGAACGCGGCGATGAGCGGAACAGCGCGTAGGGACGCGACCATGAACTGAGCAGCGCGGAGGAATGCGGGAACGAGCGGTGCAGCGCGACAGGACGCGACGGGCACGAAATACATTTGATGAACCGCGAGGTGGGTCTCTCGCGGTTGTGCCTTTATAGGTCGTCCCACAGCTGAACACAATCACGATGATCGCCGTGGGACTCCCTGATAGGTCCTTACGCCGGTGCGCGCTACCACGGCGCGTGACAGTGGGCTACATTCTCAAGCTCATTTGGCTCTATTGGTGTTTTATGCCTTATGTCTTGTAGGTTATTAATACGATTGCGATGTGTAATATAATATTTTATATTGTATAACAACATTTAAATTGAATTTCAGATAACAATTTGTTCCTTGTCAAAGTCGCTCAAGTTTTTAGTCCTGAACATTTCTGCCACTGATATGACCACAGCTGTTCCACACTGTATGTCCCAGCACACGTCATCCCCCACGTCTCGCAGTCCATCTGTCGCATTCTACATACAGCAGAGGCAAGGAGACAGATGTGAGTGCAGATGTGCAAGCTTTATTTTGCAACACATGGTGAATCCAGGAATACGGATAAACCAGGACTATATAAACAATTACCAGGCAAATCAGATACAAATCACAAAAGGTAAGCAAGACACAATAATGCTAACACTCACAGAGAATTCTATATATCGGCAGATACTAATTCTTAACAGCTCATACAAACAGACAAACATTTATGCTAATACCAAGAAATCCAGCAAAGGAAAACACCAGGACAAGTGAAAAACGCCAGACAACAGGGCTTATATATACACAAGTCACAGCAGGATAACCAATTACAGGAAGCTGAAAGTGTCAGAGAGGAGCCATGCAGTATGATGTAGCACTACAACACAACATCATCCTGACACCACCACCAATCATGCGCATCTGATTCCTGCTTGTTTGTTATTATCTTGGTTATTTAAATGCTGTTCACCTGCACAGCTTTGATCCCATGCTTAATTCCTGTATTCCAGCTGCTACTGTCTGTGTACTGTACTTGTTTCTCTAGCTCTGTTTAACATATTGCTTTTATGACTTCCTGCCTGATTTGATGCTTGCTATGACCTACTGCCTCGGACTGGAGTTTTGGTTATCTATTCTGCCCTGTTTCTACTGATCAGCCCATTTATGCATTGGCATTATTTCAATAAAGCAACTTGAAGCGTCTTTCTGGCTTTTGTCTACCACTTTCTGCCAGATATGACACACACATCCAACATGTCAACTGCGAGAACCAACTGTTCACTTACTGACTAGTATATCCTAAATTTTACCATATGCTGTTGTAACAAGATAATCAGTGTTATTCGTTATTTGGTCTGTGCGTGGTTTTAACGCCAGATCAGCTTAACCAGGCATTTAATGTTACCACAGCCACTTGGAAAATAAGGATTCTATTTTATAAACTTGTTTAAAAGTAGAAAATGATGCCAGTACTCCTTCTAAAACCTGCAGAAACGCAGCTGGTCTGTTTTGAACAGATGAAAAGGCATATTTTTTTAATGAGCAAAATTCTTCCCTATGAACTAGGAGAATTCAAGCTAGTCAATTAAATCCTGTAGATCTGTGCTATTGCATTGGAAGGTTATGCCAGCTGCCCTTGAGACTTCAAAAGAGAAGCTCAGTGATCTCTTAGAGTATTTCATTGTGTAGATCCAGCTCTTATGTCTGATGATGCAAACTGGGATGGGAGAGGAAGTATATAAAAGCATGGGCCGGCCACTGTTCAGTCATGCAAAAATGTCAGACAACAAATAAAGATCTGTGTGGAAAAGCCTATGAGACATTACTAACTACAAAAACACTTCCCCCAAATAACAGGAGAGCTCAACAAGTCCTACAAAAAAAAGTCAGGATCATAGCCATTCCTCAGTCATATCCCATACAACCATTCACACAGACATCAGCTCCCCTCCTCTCCTCAACACTTAAACCTGCGCTAAAAAAGTCAAAATCAAAATCAAATCGAGTCTCATCTTCATGTCTGAAAGTTTGTGATGATCAACTTGCACCTATCTTCATACAGATCTTCCACAATATATACACATACATACATACATACATGCATACATATATATATATATATATATGTATATATATATTTTTTATATAAAGAATATAGCTGCTTTCCTGCCAAACAGTTCTAGGGACTAATTTGGGAGGAACTATCCCCTGCAGAGCTTAATGGAGAACTAAATTTGTTCTTGGGATTTTTGGATTGCATTCGCACTGCCAGTAGGAACACTGTGTGATGCTGATGTGACATTTGACAGAGCTTTAAGAGTCTGTGATCACCAACTCAATGTCTGTCTGGTACAGCTCTGCTACTAAACATGATACTCACAAATTAAAGTGCAAAAAACCCTCTGGTGTTAAACTTCCTGATTGATCTGAACTGTACACCACCAGGACCAGGAACCGAGCACAAAAAAATCTCTGGAGACCAATGTGACCTGGGTCACCACATGCCCCAATTACTGACAGTAGGCACGTGAGCCAATTGAGATTATACTATCCATACTACACTATTTTTTTCCCCACAGGCCTTCACAATGGCTTAAAATGAAAAGCATAATATACCAGACAGTCCATCTTTAAAGCACTAGAGCCAGTTTATTACCGCTATTCAGAATACTAGATCACCATCCCTGGTCTAAATGGTTGTAATTGACCGAGTTTTGAGAGGTTGTGTAACATAAGATAGCTAGTGTCTTTTCAATGTTTTGTCATTGACTGCACACTGAGTTTGCTTTCTACAAAACCATACAAACAAAGGCAACTATTTCCATACAATGTAAAACTGCCAAAAGAGCACTGCAGTAGTCTGGTTTTGATATGCCATGAGAATGGACAAGCACCTGAGACACTTGATTTGAATCCTCCTGTTGTTGTAGATGAGATACCTACATGACCTCGTGTATTTGGCAACTGGTGTTCAAAGATTTTCAGAGGTTTCTTGCATTCTCAAAGGTTGTGATACAGGAGTGTAACTAATGAAGTGGTTATGAAGTGAAGTATATACTAACTGCCAAAAAGAGTAACTCACCAAATAGGAGTTGTTGGAATTAAATGAAACTATATGTTTGAATGTAATGAAGTCATAGGGTGGCACAGTGGTTTGGTGGGTAGAACTGTTGCCTCACAGTAAGAAGTTCCTGGGTTCAATCCCCCGAAGGAGTGGTCTGGATCCTTTCTGTGTGGAATCTGCAGGAGTTTATTCTGGTTTCCTCCCACAGTCTAAAGACATGAATCAAGTTAATTGATTATGCTAAATTGGGCTGGTCTGAATGTATGTATGTCTAACTTCAAAGTAAACTTGTATATTGATATGTCTGTGTCTGTTGTTAAAATGGTCATTGATGCTGATAGCAACAAAAAAATAATGTCAAGTCAGATCTATTTATATAGCGCTTTTTACAATGGAGCATTGTCTCAAAGCAACTTTACAAGTTCAGATTATCTCCTAATATCTACGTCCAATCCCAAATGTTATATGCCTGATCCCTGAATCCCATCCAGTCTTTCTTTGTGGAACATTGTTTTTAATCATTTAATAATTACACATTTGTTGATAAACTGGAGATCCTATATATATTTATATTGCAAAGGTCATTCTTCTCTGCAGATCATCTCAAGCTCTGTCAGGTTAGATTAAGACCATCGTTAGACAAACATGTCCAGAGATGTTCAGTTGGGTTCAAGTTAGGGCTCTGGTTGGACCAATCAAGGACATTCATAGAGTTGTCACGGAGCCACTCCTGTGTTGTCTTGGCTGTGTGCTTATGGTCATTGTCTTGTTTGAAGGTAAACCTTCAGCCCAGTCTGAGGTGCCAAGCGCTCTGAATTAAGTTTTCATTAAGGTTATCTCCGTACTTCAATCAGCTTTCCCTCAACCCTGACCACTCTACCTATCCCAGCCACTGAAAAACACCCCCAAAGCATGATGCTGCCACCACCATGCTGTAGGGATGTTTTTGGGGCAGGTGATGAGCAGTGCCTGGTTTCCTCCAGACATGACAGTTAGAATTGACGGTAAAAAGTTCAATCTTGTTTCTCACAGTCTGAGAGTGTTTTAGATGCATTACTGCAAACTCCAGGTAGGCTTTCATGTGTCTTTTCTCTTAGGAGAGGCTTCAGTCTGGCCACTCTGCCATGAAGCTCAGAATAATGGAGTGCTGCAGTGATGGTTGACTTCTGGAAGCACACAGGATCTTTGGAGCACAGCCAGAGTGACCATTGGGCTCTTGGTCACCTCTCTCACCAAGACCTTTCTCCCGATTACTTAGTTTGGTGTGACGGTCAGCTCTTGGTTGTCCCAAACATCTTCCGTTTAAGAACTATGGAGGCCACTGTGCTCTTGGGAACTTTCAGTGCAGCAGAAATTTTGTAGCCTTCTCCAGATCAGTACTGCCACATAATCCTGTCTCTGAGCTCTATAGGCAGTTCTTTCATCCTCATGGCTTGGTTTTTGTACTGATATGCATTGTTAGCTATGAAACCTTATTTGGACACGAGTATCTTTCCAAATCATGTCCAGTCAACTGAATTTACAACAGGTGGACTCCAATCAAGGTGCAGAAACATCTCAAAGATGATCAAGAGGAATGGGAGGCCCCCAGAGCTAAATTTCAAGTGTAATACTTATCCATGCGAGATTTTAATCTTTCCTTTTTAATAAATCTGAAAAAAAAAATCTTTCTCTTTGTTGGGTATTGAGTGCAGATTGATGGGGGGGAAGCTTAATTTTAGCCCAAGACCTCAACATAACAAAAAGTGAAAAAAGTGAAACGGTCACACACACACACACACACACACACACACACACACACACACACACACACACACACACACACTGTCCACTTCATTAAGTACACTATGATTGTACACCTATTTTGGACTATGCAATTCAGTTACAAACATTTGCCACCACTGGTGAAAATTGTCCAGTATGATGTTTTTCTGTATGGGCTTTCTGACCATGATAAGGAGTAGATAGTCACACTTCCTCTGCAATTCCTTTTGATGACCTGGTAGACATAGCCATTTGTGTTGACAAGTTCCTGACTCACAGGGGATCCCTAATTCCCCTCAAGGACCTATCCTGGATATGTACATATCCCAGATGCAGCTCAAGACCCTCAGTCCTTATGAATCAGCCCTATCACATGCCACTAGAGCTGAAAAGATAGTCAGATCCTGTTTGAGTCCTGCTGAGTGATGTCTATGCATGGATACCAGGTCATGTCTCTGTTGTGTAGTCATCTGCTATTTCATTGCCACCCACCTGGTCAAACGAGTGTGGCAATCCAGGCCTCCATTATTAGGGAACAGTCGCCGCACCCCGAGACAGGTAGCCAGCAGGGGCGCACCACCCTTCTCGAGACTGGCATCCCGGGCCCGTCTCGCTTGCTACGCCCACGCAAGACACAGCCCAACATTATTGGCAGCACCTGTAAGACTGCCCATATAAACCAGCCTTAAGCGGCCCTCGCGGTCGCACCCTCACATACCGCTAAGTTTTTCCACGATGCCCGTTATCACACACGCATTGTGTTCAAGGCTACTACGTCGGCCCTTTGTCCGGCACATACTAGCGTTATCGCCACTTACCTCTCGCCACTTACCGCCCGGTTGGACTGCGGTTCCCCTAGGGCCAGAAGGTAACTCGCTCTTTGAAGAGAGCAAGTGTTGTAGAGCTGCAAGGCTTGAGGTACGGTAGGGCATTAGTCAGTAGCGTAGGTTTAGCTCCGCGGTCCTCCGTGCTTCAGTTAGCCATAGCTCACCGAGCTTCTAGCAACACCCTCCCGGTCTGCTTCGGCGACGGTTCGCTTGTTCGCTATTTCCAACTCCCCATCCACGCTCCGCTTCGCTGGGGAGTGTTCCCCAGCTCACTGGGTGGGTAGTTCCGTTCATCCTGCCTTATCCTAGAACGGCGCGAGGACGCTCGGTAACCGTCTGCTCTCCTCGCATCGCCCTGCTGCATTTTTAGTTTTGAGTCCGCCGTGGGCGGTGCTTGTTTCTGATGTTCTTAATCCTGCTTGCCCCCTAGCGTTTTGTGACTGGCTACGTGGCTATCCCGGATGCCAGAGCTCCAATGAACGAATCCTAGCATCTGCTGGTTATTCCAGCCGTGTGGTGTCCCGACTTTTGTTTTTCGTCCCTATAGTCTCCCATTTGCTTTGGGAGCTTCCCACGCCTGGGTCCTAATACCCATCTCCGCACCCTGAGACAGGTAGCCAGCAGGGGTGCACCACCCGTCTTGAGACTGGCATCCCGGGCCCGTCTCGCTTGCTACGCCCGCGCAACCTGTAAGACTACCCATATAAACCAGCCTTAAGCGGCCCTCACAGTTGCACCCTCACATACCACTTGTCACCCCAGGGGGACCTGGACTTATGAGTTCCTCCGTCAACGCTTTTGGTGGCCGGGCATGCTTGCTGAGGTCAAGTGGTTCATCACGTCCTGCGAGGTGTGCGCCCATAATAAGACCCTGCAGGCTCATCCGGCTGGCCTCATCCACCTCCTTCCCATCCCCACGCCTCCTTGGTCCCATGTCTCGCTGGATTTTACCACCGGGCTGCCCCCATCCAAGGGCAAGACCGTCGTCCTGGTGCTCGTGGACAGATTCTCTAAGGCTTGCAAGTTCCTGGCCCTGCCAAAGCTGAGATGGCGGATCTTGTCCTACAGCATGTCGCCTGTGTCCATGGGTTCCCCAGAGACGTGGTTTCGGACCGCGGTCCCAAGTTTGCCAGCCGATTTTGGAAAACCTTCTGCCAACTCATTGGGGGCCAACCTGTCATCAGGCTTCCACCCTGACTCCAACGGCCAGACAGAACGCATGAACCAGGAACTGGTCCGCATGCTCAGGTGCCTGACGAGGGACAGCCTGGCCACCTGGTCAGAGCAGCTGTCATGGGACGAAATGGCGCACAACACTTTGTGGCACTCGGCTCTGGGGATGTCCCCCTTTGAGGCTCAATTCGGTTTTCCGCCCCCCCTCTTTCCAGACCAGGAGACGGAAGGGTGGTGCAGTTGACCAAACGGCTCATCGGCCGCTGTAAGGGGACCTGGTCCAAGGTCAGGTCGTTCCTCCAGCGCAGTCGTGAGGCCATGCAGTGCCAGGCCGATCGTAAGTGCAAGCCGGTGGCCTCCTTTCAACCGGTCCAGAGGGTTTGGTTGTCCACTTGAGACCTTCCCCTCAAGGGGTCCTCCGGTAAACTATCACCCAGATATGTGGGTCCATTCAAGGTCAGCTGGTGCATCAACCCGGTCACCTACCGGCTGGAGTTGCCCTAAGAGTGCACCCCACCTTTCGTGTGTCGCACCTCAAGCCCTTCCTCTGCCAGGGCACAGCCCCAGCCGGCCCGCCTCTCGACCCGCGCCTGATCCAGGGTTCTCCGGCATATGCGGTTCGCCGGTTTACTTTGGGTACTTTTTATAGTCTCCCATTTACTTTGGGAGCTTCCCACACCTGGGTCCTAATACCCATCTCTTATAGGGTCTGATTGCCGAACCCTAACATCCGTCACTGTCATTCCAGTAGCTGGCTCTGGAGATGCCACTGGAGCTGCTGGAAATGATGATTGGTAAAGTATTTGTCCTGTTTTTATGTTTGCTGCTTCTATACCACATTATTGTAGACAAGAGAGAAGATACTGAACTATATGGTAAAAAGTATGTAGACACCCCTTCTAATTAGTGATGCATATTGTTATAGCAACATTCACTGATGACAGGTTGATAACATGGAGCATATGGGCATAAAATCTCCATAGACAAACAGTGGCAATAGAATGGGTTGTATTGAACACCACAATGACTCTCAGTATGACACTTTCATAGGTTTCCACCTTTAACAAGTGAGTTCATAAAGTGTATGCTATGTCCTAAAACAATGTCAATGATTTGCCAATTTTTACAAAGACCTTGCCTGGCTTGCACTCCATCAAGACACACCTGAGATTAATTGGAATGCTTCCAGTGAGTCGGGGCTTATTGTCCAACATCAGTTCATGTACCCACAGTCATGTTCCAAAATCTAGTGGAAAACCTTCTCAGATGAATAAAAGCTGTTATAGCAGCAAACTGGACACACACATCATACTAATATCCATTTTTTTAAATAATAATGGATAATTTGTATTAGATAACAATATCATTGTATAATTTCCAAAACAACTTACAAGTCAGTACCTCAACCACTGTTAGAGCAATAATATATCACAACTCTCAAATTCCCAAGTACTTGACTTAGTTTTTTGAGGTTTGAAAATTTTAATTAAACATCTAGTTATAATTATAGCAGAGGACTAATCAAAGGGAAAGCTCTTTTATAAGATCTGACACTGTGCATGTCTATACAGTTACACTGCAGATACAGTCCTTCAATTTACAGAACAGCCCAGAATATAAATCATGAAAAAGGTTAGTAACTATGTGGGATAATAAAGAACTTACTTACATAACTTAAATAAAATGAAACGGCTAACTGCTTGATGGAATTTTAGGATAAGAAGGTGACCAGTCTCCTGAGCTGTATCTGTTCATCAGTAAGATTATTTTTGGTCAATAAGCTTTCTTAATTGCTTTCATAAAATGCTGTGCAACATGATCATCCAGCCCATATTGAAAACAAAACAGTTTTGGGCTTGCCTGGTGGGTTTGAAAACTAGTTTGGACAGTTGTTTTTCTGATGTTAGCTAAGAAGAACATTTCCTGAATATGTTTCAGAGGGTTTTATTTCAGTTTACACTTGTACCCCGGTGTTGTTTCCGTGGCTCTTCTCTTTCAGCCATACAGTACAGATTTGTAGTGTATCAGTGTGAGGATTCATCAATGATGACATATTGAATTCAGCATAGGGAATTGGAGAGGATTTTTTGCTTTGTACTATTGAAGTGATGTTGCTTCTGATCTAACTTTGAAGCTCTTTTCCTCATTTCAAAGCAGCAGCAAGAACTCAAAATAATAAAATCAAAATGATTTCTCAGTTTGGCCTCCAACTGTAGTCTGTGATCCCAACAAGTGAACTGCTTTAGCAACTGGAAATTGCATGTGTTTATTAAACACATTTTGAAATGGTGGATGAAGAAACTATAACACTATTCTCCTTTAGAGCATCAATAGCAAGTTCTGTGTCTGAGATAAAAGACAGCTCCGGGAATAATATTTCCAGAAGCCTTGGGTTCAAACTAGAGGTACAGTGGTGCTTGAAGGTTTGTGAACCCTTTAGAATTTTCTATATTTCTGCATAAATATGACCTAAAACATCATCAGATTTTCAAACAAGTCCTAAAAGTAGATAAAGAGAACCCAGTTAAACAAATGAGAAAAAATATTATACTTGGTCATTTATTTATTGAGGAAAATTATCCAATATTACATATTAGTGATGTGCAAAAGTATGTGAACCTTTGCTTTCAGTATCTGGTGTGACCCACCTGTGCAGCAATAACTGCAACTAAGCGTTTCCTGTAACTGTTGATCAGTCCTGCACACCGGCTTGGAGGAATTTTAGCCCATTCCTCCGTACAGAACAGCTTCAGCTCTGGGATGTTGGTGGGTTTCCTCACATTGCAGTGTTTTCATTTCTCCAAACATAACGCTTTTCTTTTAACTCAAAAAGTTCTATTTTGGTCTCATCAGCCCACAAAACATTCTTCCAGTAGCCTTCTGGCTTGTCCACATGATCTTTAGCAAAGTGCTAATGCAATCTTTGTTGGTCGACCACTCCTGGGGAGGGTAACAATGGTCTTGAATTTCCTCCATTTCTACACAACCTGTCTGACTGTGGATTGGTGGAGTCCAAACTCTTTAGAGATGGTTTTGTAACCTTTTCCAGCCTGATGAGCATCAACAACTCTTTTTCTGAGGTCCTCAGAAATCTCCTTTGTTCGTGTCATGATACACTTCCACAAACATGTGTTGTGAAGAGCAGACTTTGATAGATCCGTGTTCTTTAAATAAAACAGGGTGCCCACTCACACCTGATTGAAAACTCCTGCAAACTAACCTTCAAATTAACTGCTAATTCTAGAGTTTCACATACTTTTGCCACTCACTAATATGTAATATTAGATCATTTTCCTCAATAAATAAATAACCAAGTATAATATTTTTGTCTCATTTGTTTAACTTGGTCTCCTTTATCTACTTTTAGGACTTGTGTGAAAATACAATGATGCTTTGGGTCATATTGATGCAGAAATATAAAAATTCTAAAGGGTTCACAAACTTTCAAGCACCACTGTATATGACACATCTGTTATGCATAAAACCACATGTAGAACCATGCAAGTTAAAAAAAACAGTAATGATGAATTTCAACAAAATGGGTAGCATGATTGCTGCATTGTCTCTATCTGTTTTGTCTAGCCTTGTTGTTGGGCTGTGTAAGATGTACAAATTAATGATCTACCTTAAATGTGCAATGCTAGATAAATGAAAGCAGTCCTGTGAATATACAGTCAACAACACCCCGACACATGCCATTTCTTACATAACCAGCAAATGGTGACAATCTTCATAAAATCATACACAGCCTTTTGTTATGTCACCAGCTAGATGAAATCCTGGTGTGTTATGCTTCTGTGAGACATTACAAATAAATGCTATAAACAGGAAACTAATAGTTGCCTCTGCATAAACCTGGCGATAGGTTCTGTAGTTGCAGATGACTGAAAATGAAATACAATTTTGTGCAGTTGGAGGGTTTACACATTAAGGCAGTGTAATGGCGCTTAGAAAGCAGCCCCTTTACATGATGTTAGAATTTTAGCCCACGAAATACAGTGGGTCAAGAAAGTATTTAGTCAGCCACTGATTGTGCAAGTTCTCTTAAAAAAATGAAAAAGGTCTGTAATTTTCATCATAGGTACACTTCAACTATGAGAGACAAAATTATAAAAAAAAAATCCAGGAACTCACATTGTAGAATTTTTTAAGAATTTAATTGTAAATTATGGTGGAAAATAAGTATTTGGTCAATCAATTGGTTTTGGCTTAAAATCTCACGATACATGGCCCCGTTCATTCTTCCCTTAACACGGATCAGTCGTCCTGTCCCCTTTGCAGAAAAACAGTGCCAAAGCATGATGTTTCCACCCCCATGCTTCACAGTAGGTATGGTGCAACTCAGCTTCTTCCTCCAAACACGGCGAGTTGTTACTGATGGTAGCCTTGTTACTTTGGTCCCAGCTCTCTGCAGCTCATTCATCAGGTTCCTCCGTGTAGTTCTGGGATTTTTGCTCACCATTCTCATGATCATTTTGACCCCACGGGATGAGATCTTGCGTGGGGCTCCATATCGATGGAGATTATCAATGTCTTTCATTTTCTTACAATTGCTCCCACAGTTGATTTATTCACACCAACCGGTTTGCCTATAATAGATTCACTATTTCCCAGCCTGCTGCAGGTTCTACAAATTTTCTTCCTGTGTCCTTCGACAGCTCTTTGGTCTTGGCCATGGTTGAGTTGGAGTCTGACTGTTTGAGGCTGTGGGACAGGTGTCTTTATACAGATAATGAGGTCAAATAGGTGCCATTAATACAGGTAATGAGTGGAGGGACAGAAGACGCTTTCTTAAATAAGAAAGTTACAGGTCTGTGAGAGTCAGGGGGGGGGGAAATCTTGCTTGGTTTGTGGGTGACCAAATACTTATTTTTCACGGATGATTTACAATTAAAATTCTATAAAAATCCTTTTACAGTGTGATTTCCTGGATTTTTTTTCTCATTTTGTCTTTCATAGTTGAAGTGTACCTATGATGAAAATTACTAACCTCTCTCATCTTTCTAAGTAGTAGAACTTGCACAATCAGTGGCTGACTAAATACTTTTTTGCCCCACTGTATGATGTATGAAAGGACCCAACTTAAGCACACAGGTATATTTAGAAAGTATTTCAGTATTTCATTCTAATCATCAAGCATAATACACTTAATGGCCACTTTATTAGAGACACATACAGTATCTAGTAGAATGTTGGACTTCCTTTGGCCTTCAGAACTGCAGCAATTCATCATGGCATAGATTCCACTAGATCTTGAAATCGATCTGCAGGAATATTGACCCCATGCAGAAAGGAGAGCTTCTCGCAAGCTGTTCTACCTTGTCCCAGATATAACACCAGGGAAGCAAGTAAAAATGTCACATTCTGTTTGAACCAATCCATGGCTATACGACCCTTGATACACCATGCGTCAAGGGTCGTATAGTGTCCTGCTTAAAATGTCCTTTCGCCATAGTGCAAACTGCTGCTTGGCCACAGTTCTTAGATGAACCTTATTGTTCAAACGTCCATCCACCAATATCACAAGACATTCCCCACATGATTACTCCACCTCTACTGGCCAGAACTGTTGATACCTGACAGGAAGGTCTCATCAATTCATGTTGCTTGAACCAAATTCTGACCGACCCAGCAGCATGGTACAACAGAAATCTGGATTCATCTGACCAGGTGATGTTTACATTGTTGAGGGAAATTGAAAGGCAAAAATTGGATCAATTGTTGTACTTTTTTGTCTGGTCTGGTCTTTATGTTTCCCTTAGAGAGCAATGGCACTTGAACTGATCATCTGCTGTTATATCCGTTATACAGCGTTGTATTTGCTTGACTGTGCATCACCTGTTCATCAGAATGATTCTTGACCCCTTTCTTCGACTTCGACTTCGTATTTCCTAGGTCACAACAATCTCAGTATACAACAGACACTGTTGCACGAGAAATACTGGCCTGACTAGCGCCGATGACCATAGGTTATTGGAAGTTGCTCAGATCACTCCATTTTCCGATTCTGATGTGGAGTTACACTGAAACTGATCTACAGAAAACTTGCTCATTTGATTTCATGCTGCACTCCGGTGTCACGTCTAATTTCCGTATAGGAAAGCTCCTGTTGTGAAAGGACAGGTATTGCTAATAAAATGGCCACTCAATGTAATCCAAAATCCATAATGACCAAGGATATCAGCGGAAAGGAAAGAATGCCTAAACATGATTTAGAATAAACCTTGAGTGTACACGACAGAGGATATATCTTCTAGGCAATCCAAAATTACCTCCTGGTAATTACCTCCTTTCTGTCTATTCCCAAGTTTCTGCCTCACCAGTTGGCTTCCAAGTTTCAGAGGGTCATGGGTCTGTGGTATGCAAATGTAACCCTGTTCATTTAGCCCCTTTTCTACCCTAAAATAATGCATGTTGTACTTGCGCAAGTTCATTAAACTGCAATTTATGTCTTTCACCACTTGGAGGCAGCCTACTGAGACGCACTAGTGGGAAGCATTTTTTTCTGTGGTTTTTCTCTTTGTTGTTGTTATTGCTATGCTGAGCAAGCACTAGAAAAAAAAGAGCAGAAAAAAACGGGAGATAAACCAAATACATCTCTGAGGACTTGTAAATGTTACTGAACTGTGTTGAAACTTGAACTTGGATCTTGTAAAGCGAGGTTGTCTCGACTGGTTCTATAGAGGCTTCTTCTGGATCTGGATTTCTGGAGTCTGTTCATCCATCTTATCAGTTGTGGTCCACTTCCCCCCCTACTAACAGCACTGCAATGGCTTTCTTGGATGTCCTTGTGTTGAACACAATTCTTTATTTTTGAGTGCACTCGGGGGTATACTTTTATTTAAACTTTGGGCTGAGTTTTACTTTTATTTTCCTGAGATCTCAGAGGTACCAATATTTTTTGGCTATTAAATGTTCGTATTGCAAACCCGGTATTGTTAATACTTTGTAGCTGTGAACTGAATATTTGACTTCCAACAATTAATCATACTTTCTACATCTGAACTTGTTGTCCTTGTTGCTTGTTGTCCTGAGTCTTATTGGGGCGGAGCCTATAATTCGTATGGGGCTTAGCTCCAGCCAACCTTTTCACTGAATCTAGGTTTAGATAACCCTATCTCATTTACATTTTCCATTTACAGCATTTAGCAGACGCCCTTATCCAGAGCGACTTACAGAAGTGCTTTGTATTCTTCCTAGTAGACAAAACCTCAAGTAAGCAATAATTCAAGAACACAATCCAACTACAGCTTGCTAGGATCTGATGTAGATAAAGCAACAAAACATTATATATGTATATATTTAAATATGGATTTGTATTCACTTCAGTCTTCCCTCAAGTGCTGGGTGAAGAGCTGAGTCTTTAGTCTCCGCTTGAAGACAGTGTTAGGATTCGCCCTGTCCTCTCCTCGCCTCTCTTTCGTTTTGTTATTTTCCCACAGTGCCTTACCTGCACGTTGTTGTTGTTTTCCGAGTGTGGTGTGCTTGTGTTTGCTCCCACAGCGATCGATTGGCTTTCCTCTTCTCTGTCTCTGTCTCGCCATACATGCTTTCTCATCCAGCTTCTTCGGCTTGACTCTTCTGACCGTAACATTACTCATACTCTGTTGTTAAATAAATACTTATTTACTGCATGTCACTGTACACTGTGTCCTGTTGATTCGCATCGAGGGTTCCACTGCATTTGTAGTGTAACAGCACTAACTGGCCAATATGGAACCTGCAGGTCAACAGCCAGCTCGTACGCTCCCTGTTGGGATGGCCTTGGATCGCCAGCAGGTCTGGCTCCAACAGCATGACAAATTGCTTCTTGCATGAAAAATTAATTCTCTGCTCGAGACGAAACGTTTACTTAGCCAACAAGTGTCTAGGCTAACGACAAAACTTAATCAACTACTTCCTCCTCAGATGCTGCCGCTTGCTGCTGAGATCCAGACGCCCCCCGCTGCCGGTGCTCTCCCGGACGTTAACCCCCCCTCTGAATGCTCTGCCTGGGTCGCCACCGAGTGCTTCCATGCCTCAGGATCATCTGCATGCCTCCCAGGGCCACGAGCCCCTGGTTTTCACCCATCCTGAGCTGTACGCTGGTGAGCTCACCAAGTACCGGGGTTTCCTCATTCAGTGTGAGCTGGTGCTCTGGTGGCACCCCACGGTCTTTGTCTTCGATGCCTGTAAGATCTCGTATGTTGTCGGCCTCCTCCGGGGTAAGGCCTTAACATGGGCTGAGGCCACGTTCTCCCAGAGGGGTTTAGAGGATGTCTCGTATGCTGACTCCGTCCATCAGTTCAGGGCGGTATTTGACCACCCTAGCCATGGCGAGGCTGTGTCAAGTCGCCTCTTCAGCCTCCAAAAGGCTCCCACACAGTCTCGGACTATGCTGTGGAGTTCTGATCGCTGGCTACGGACTCCAATTGGAATAACTCCGTGTAGCTTTCCGGTCAGGGCTTTCCGTACGCTTTAAGGATGACCTCGCGGTCCGTGATGATCCCGTTGACCTTCAGGCAATGGTTGACTTGGCCATTCGCCTGGATCGACACATGCACGCAAGCTGGAGAAGGTGTTGTGTCTGGTCCAGGTGGCCCCGGCCCCCCGCACCAGGTCCACTGCGGAAGTGCCATCCTACCCGGTGGCCTTCCATTCTGGTTTCTCTGAGGACCCCAAACCCATGCAGCTGTGGCATGCCCATCTCACACCAGCGGAGCTCTCCTGCTGCCAGAGAGAGACCCTGTGCATGTACTCTGGGCACCAGGACCATACCATCAGCCTCTTCCCGGTGCGGCCAAAAGACATTGCTTGTCAGTAAAGCTGTGGGTACTGGCGAGCTCTGAAGATGTCTCCCCACACCACAAGACCTTCCTCACCCTACCCGCCACTCTGCACCTCCCTGGGGTCTCCCTCTCTGTCAGCACCCTTGTGGACACCGGGGCTGAAGAGTACCTCATCGACCAGGTTCTGGCGACCCAGCTCGGCACCGGTATGGAGGTCTTGGAGGTTCCTGCTCAGGCTTATGCCCTGGATGGCCGGCTTGTTGCCAAGATAGCCCACCGCACACAGCCCATCCCTCTCATCCTTTCTGGGAACCACTGCGAGTCCCTCTCGTTCGCAGTCATTCAAAGCCCGAAGACACCCGTGGTTCTCGGCCACCCATGGCTGACCTTGCACAACCCGGGCATCAACTGGAAGGAAGGCAGTGTCTCGTCCTGGAGCAACCACTGCCACCTTAACTGCCTCCTTTCAGCCGCACCCACCTCCAAGGTTCCTCCTCGCACTTCTCAGCCTGAAGACCTCCAGGATCTCCCAGGTGCCCAAGCAATACCACAACCTGTGGCAGGTCGTCAGTAAGGAAGGCGCCTCCCAGGCACCTGCCGCCCCACCGGACCTACGATTGCACCATTGACCTGCTCCCTGGGGCTCCTCTGCCCTCTGGTCACCTATACCAACTCTCGCGAGGAGAAAGAGAGCCATGGAGGCCTACAGTGCCCCGATGCTGGCCTGATCTCTCCTATGGGGGCTGGATTTTTCTTCATGGCCAAGAAGGATGGCTCCCTACGGCCTTGCATTGACTACCGGGGCCTGAACGCGGTCACGAATCGGAACCGTTACCTGCCTCTGCTTAACTTGGCATTCAACCTCCTCTAGGGAGCCACGGTCTTCATCAAACTGGACCTGCGAAACACCTACCATCTGGTGCACATTTGGGAGGGAGACGAGTGGAAGACAGCCTTTAACACACCGCTGGGGCACTATTGAGCATCGGGTAATGCTGTTCGGACTAACCAAAATCCCGGCCGTCTTCCAGGCCCTGGTCAATGACATGCTCTGAGACTACCTCAATCAATTCCTGTTTGTCTATCTGGATGATATTTTCATCTTCTCCTGGACCCTGGTGCTGACTTGCCTCCTGAAAAACCGGCTCTTCGTAAAGGCTGAGAAGTGCAAATTACATGTGGATACTGTCACCTATTTTGGCTTTGTCATTCAGAGGGGGAGCATCAAGGCCGACCCGGCCAAGATCCGTACCGTCGCAGAGTGGCCCAAACCCTCGGGGAGAAAGGACTTGCAGCGAGTTCTAGGATTAGCCAACTTTTACAGACGTTTTATCTGGGTCTACAGCAAGGTGGCCACCCCCCTCACCCAACTCATCTCCACCAAAGTCCCGTTCCACTGGTCAGTCGAGGCTCAGCAGGCCTTCCTCCGGCTCAAGACTTTGTTCGCCTCAGCACCTGTCCTCACCCAGCCGGACCCAGCCGTCCTTTCTCAATGTGTAGCCCCGGATAACCGCCTTCACCCCCGTCCCTTCTTCTCCAAGCGTCTCTCTCCTGCCGAGCGGAATTACGACGTGGGCAATCGGGAGCTCCTGGCGTTCAAGCTGGCACTTGAAGAGTGGAGGCACTGGCTGGAGGGCCTAAATTTGCTCTTCTTGGACAGCCTAGATGTTCTATGTAAGAATTAAACTAAGTTACCTAATTAATACATTTAAAGTAATAGTTTGAAAACAGAAGCTAAATATATAAATTGCATATAATTAAATTGCAAAGCATATCAGCATTAGTTAGTCCAGTAAACTGAGTCATTGTAGATTCTCATGCGCTCAGCAATGCTCTCAAGTTTTGTTTTGTTGTTTTGTTTGCTGTTATAGCACTAACTATAACAACATCATTCCAATGGAAGGGCCAAAAGGTAACAGCCAAAATGGGACAACAGATATCAGCAACCCACAGCCCCAGTAACCAACAAACCTGAGACCTGTATTTGAGAGGCAATAAGACAGAAATCCAACATCCTAGATCACCTGTCTATGAACCACCAGCTCTGCCCTTAGTCTAATGCAAGGATGCACAACTCAAAGTTCAAAAAGGACTGAAGCCCAGCCCCATCCAACACTGCTATGTAAGAGCTCCTACTACTACTATGAAAGACCCGGTAGGTCAAAGATGACATTAGACTCCAGTTTCAGGAACCAGTGCCATGCAACCTAGCCTGAAGACTAAGTCTCACAAAAGCCTGTGTAAAGAAGTTTGTTTTTAATCTAGACTTGAAAATTGATAACAGAGTAAAGAGAACTAACAGAGTATGTAGAGAAACAAATGGACTATAGTTTGTAATTGCAAAACTACAAAGTGCTTCTATATGGTAAGTGGAACTGGATAATCAGTAATAAAATGGATAATCAGTGTTGAAGCTGGTGTACCTAATAAAGTGACAAGTGAGTATAGTTTTTACTGCTCAAGCATAGCCTGTGCAATTTGATTAGATCGCAGGATTCTTGGAAGTGTTTACGTCAGTCTAGACATTCTGCCCAGGAAAAAATGTACTATGAAATTTCACAGTAAAACCACGAAGTGACCAAATTACCATCAGAAATTCATAGTAGAACTGTGAACTTCATGGTCAAAATGTGAAAAAAAGTACATGTCTACCATCCTCCAGTGGAAATTCGTATTTTTCTCCAAACATAAAAAACTTCTTGCCAAAGTGTTACATTTGTTCATCCAATCATGAATTAACTATATTGTGTGTTTATTCTCAATACACTGCTCAAAGGTTAAAGAGTTTGTTTGGAAGGTTATTCTGCAATGACATCATTTGAGTTCAAGACATCGGGAATGTTGACTCATCTGAGTACACTGACTGCACTGAACCTTGTATCACCATTATTTGTACTTTATCTGAACATTATGCACAAAACATTATCTTCTGGGAATTGAGCTAATTTGTAAAAAGAATAATATTAAAAAGAAAGGGAAGTGACAAAAGCACCAGATGTCAAATACACTGATATTCCATATGGTAGTCTAATAAAAGGTATTATTTTCTGAAAAAAAATGTTTTCTTTTTACATATTTTTAACATTATGAATGTAACTTTAGCATAATTATATAACATTGCAAGTTATTGCAAGGATTGCCAGGACACACCACCAGTACCCTCGTCTGACCTTCCTTTGCACATATATAGCCAGTTCTGTATATGTCACACCCAGCCAGGCCCGAGGTACCACAGAGTCTCTAACTCAGTTCTTCATGGTGGTAGGCTAGCATATTTGACTGCTACATTCCGCCCTGTCATTTATCTTTTACTTTATCTTCCCTTACAAAAGAGAAGTTTATACAAGTGTGCTACTACTTTAGTTATTTTAAACTAAAAATAAGTAAGAACATTTACATTTACAACATTTAGCAGACACCCTTATACAGACCGACTTAAAATTGGTACAATCTTACAATCCAAGCAATTGTGGGTTAAGGGTCTTGCTCAAGGGCCCAAGAGTGGCAGCTTGGCAGAGATGGGATTTGAACCCTGGACCTTTTGGTCCATAGTCCAGTACCTTAACCGCTAGGCCACCACAGTCCCAGTAGGTGTTTAAGTATGCTTTTAGTTTACTTTTTATGTACTTATCAGAGATATACTAAACAAAGTATACGTGGCCTATACTGACAAAATATAAAGAGCATATACTTGTAGTAAGCATATTTGCCTTATGCATGAAGTTTAATCCTATAACTATGGAGTGAGGTCACTATCTTTAATACGAGAGCGCGAAACCAAAAAACGAGAGCGCAAATCACAAAACGAGAACGCAAAAGCAGAAAACAAGCACACAAAATCACTTTAAATCGAGCAAATGCAAGAACTGTACGCTTTCAACGCGGCAGCGCATTTTCAGTTCTGTGCGCGTTTTCAGTTCTGTGCTCGTTTTCAGTTCTGTGCGCATTTAAAGTTCTGTGCGCGTTTCGTAGATAAAAACCCAAGGCTTGGTAGATCGTTACTGGAACTATCGATTGCAAGATGTCGCAATCGACAAGAAGGAATAATATAGAGAATAATATAAAATGCAGTAAAGAAGATACTAAATGCATTATTAAAGCTAAAATGAAGGATAAAGACAGTTTTATAATATTAAAAGTAAACTGGGAAATTATTTCAAAAGAAGGACCATACCATGATGGCCAGCCAGTTCTGAAAAATATAGTTTAAGTTGTTTTCATATTATACCCATAGAGCTGCCAGTTTGCCTATTCTCCTTTCTACCAGTCTCTTGCACGACTTCACCCTTGCTGCGTCTCAATTCAGGGGCTGCATCCTTCGGAGGCTGCATTTGAAGACCGACTGTGTTATAGCGGTGCATAAGTCTTTGTAGACTGCTTCCTTCGAAGTATGCAGCCACTGAATTGGGACGCAGTTCCTGTAACGCTCCTCTCCGCTCCCTCATTCACTAGCCCTGCACGATCCGATGAAACGGAGACGGGACACAGACCCGAGGCAAGCTTAGCAAGAGTTCCTGGATGGTAAAAAAAAATACGTAAATTGTAGGATTTTTAAAGAATTTAATTGTAAATCATGGTGGAAAATAAGCATTTGGTCACCCACAAACAAGCAAGATTTCTGGCTCTCACAGACCTGTAACTTCTTCTTTAAGAAGCTCTTCTGAATATCATGTGGTCAGATGAAACCAAAATAGAACTTTTTGGTAAAAACTCAACTGGAGAAAGAAGAATGCGGAGTTGCATCCCAAGAACACCATACCTACTGTGAAGCATGGGGGTGGAAACATCATGCTTTGGGGCTCTTTTTCTGCAAAGGGGACAGAACGACTGATCCGTGTTAAGGGAAGAATGAACGGGGCCATGTATCGTGAGATTTTAAGCCAAAACCTCTTTCCATCAGTGAGAGCATTGAAGATGGAACGTGGCTGGCTCTTCCAGAATGACAATGATCCCAAACACACCGCTCAGCAGCGAAGGAGTGGCTCCGTAAAAAGCATTTCAAGGTCCTGGAGTGGCCTAGCCAGTCTCCAGACCTCAACCTATAGAAAATTTGTGGAGGGAGTTGAAAGTCCATGTTGCCCAGTGATAGCCCCAAAACATCACTGCTCTAGAGGAGATCTGCATGGAGGAATGGGCCAAAATACCAACTACAGTGTGTGCAAACCTGGTGAAGACTTACAGGAAATGTTTGACCTCTGTCATTGCCAACAAAGAATATGCTACAAAGTATTGAGTTGAACTTTTGTTATTGACCAAATACTTATTTTCCACCATTTTACAATTAAATTCTTTAAAAATCCTACAATGTAATTTCCTGGATTTTTTTTCTTATGTTGTCTCTCATAGTTGAAGTGTACCTATGATGAAAATTACAGACCTCTCTCATCTTTCTAAGTAGGAGAACTTGCACAATCAGTGGCTGACTAAATACTTCAAGTCAAGTCAGATTTATTTATATAGCGCTTTTTACAATGGAGCATTGTCTCAAAGCAACTTTACAAGTTTAGATTATTTCCTAATATCTACGTCCAATCCCAAATTGAGCAAGCCTAGGGCGACAGTGGCAAGGAAAAACTATCTAAGTGTTATGAGGAAGAAACCCTGGGAGGACCAAGACTCAAAAAGGGAACCAATCTCCTTGGGCGGCGTAAATGATAAATCTAAGAATGAAACTAAAGTCATGGAGTCATACTTCAAATAAAATGTGAAATATGCACATCGGCATTAAGTATTAAGTTGCCTGGGTATGATGGGGCTGGAACTGATGAAGGAAGCAGCTTGAGTGAAGCTGCAGCGGATGAACATCATGTGTGGGGCTGGAACTGGTACCGGAACACAGCTCAGAGAGAAAACAGTAAATGCAACTAGTTATTGATTAAGAGCTCAGTGTCTATTAACAGTTACTGATGCCATATGTAGCATGAGACCTTCGCAGCTTTAGCTATAGCAGCATAGCTAGAAAGAGGAGAACTGGTAGATAACGCAGCCAAGAGGGATCACATGAGACATCGGCAACCTAACGTCTCTGATCACCATAAGACTCTTTGACTATGAACCCCCAGCTCTGCCCTTAGTCTAAGGCAAGGATGCACGAGTCAAGATCAAGAGGACCAAAGCCCAGTTCAGCCAGACCGCCCACTCGACACTCCTAGCTAACGGACAGGCAGGCAGGCCAGACATGACTCCAGACTCTGACCCCAGTGATCCAAGCCATGCATTCCGGTCTAAATCTAGTCAAAACCTGCGTAATTAAGTATGTCTTTAGCCTAGACTTAAAATTTTGGAGAGTGTCTGAGTCTCGAACGAAAGTGGGTAGTTTATTCCATAGTTGGGGGGCCATGTATGAGAAAGCCTTTCCCCCTGCTGTGACTTTTTTAATTCTAGGAACTAAAAGAAGTCCTGCACCCTGCGAACAAAGTAGATGTGCTGGATTGTAAAACTCTAAGAGTTCACTCAGATAATGTGGGGCCAGGCCATGTAGAGCTTTATAAGTTATAAGAAGTATTTTGTAATCAATGTGAAATTTGACTGGTAACCAGTGCAGTGATGATAGAACAGGAGTGATATGATCAAATTTTCTAGTTCGAGTTAGCACTCGGGCAGCTGCATTCTGAACTAACTGAAGTTTATTTATAGATTTACTAGAGCATCCAGTAAGTAAGGCGTTACAGTAATCCAACCTTGAGGTTATAAACTCATGAACCAGTTTATCTGAATCATTAAAAGAGAGGATCTTTTCTAAGTTTAGCGATATTACGTAATTGAAAGAAAGCAATTCGAGTGATGGCTGCTAATGTTTCGCATCAAAGGAGAGATCTGAATCAAATATGACAAATAAGTTTTTTTACAGATGGACTGGGCAATGCCTGGACAGCCATCTAGATTTTAGGATAAGATGTAAGCTAACCTGTCTCTCACAGCATCCTTGGATCCCAATAATATTAAATAAGAAGAAAATTAAATAACATCCAATATTTTATTTCCTTTACACAGTCCCTCAATTTTGTTGATTGTAAGGCTGTCATTAGGTTTGGCTGATATGTACGCTGTGTATCATCTGCATAGCAGTGGAAACTAATGCCATGTTTTACGAATAACTGAGCCTAGTGGCAGCATGTACAGAGAGAATAAAAGCAGGCCAAGCACTGACCCCTGAGGGCACGCCATACTTCACTTTGAGAGCTTAGACCTTAGATTATTTATATGAACAAACTGGTACCGGTCGGTTAAGTAGGATTTAAACTAAGAATGTGCTATTCCCTTAATACCTACAGTATTTTCTAGTCTGTTTAGTAAAACATCATGATCTATAGTGTCAAATGCTGCACTTAAATCTAACAGAACAAGAAAAGAAACACAGCCCTTATCTGAGGTCATTAACAAGTCATTTAGTACCCTAATTAATGCTGTTTCAGTACTATGATGGGGCCTGAAGCCAGACTGAAATGTGTCATAAATACCATTCATTTCGAGGTAACTGCTGCTGATAGACAGCGCGCTTGGTGTGATAACGAGGCAGAAAGATTTTATTTATTAGAGATAGCTCAAATACTAAAAGATAGTGATCTGAAATCAAATCACTTTGCGGGAAAACATCGAGGTTATCTATATTGATACCAAATGTTAATATTAGATCTAAAGTATGATTACACATTCTGAGTGATACCCATGGATTCTAAGATGGACTCAAAAACGATTTTAAGTGGATCCTGCTCATTGTCAAAAAGAATATTGAAATCACCTACAATTAAAGCCTTATCTGTTGACAGTAGTAAGCAGGAAAGAAAGTTAGCAAATTCCTGAAGAAATTCTGAATAGGGACCAGGAGGGCGGTAAATAGTGATAAGCTGAAAAGAGTGTGGTTTTGGCTTCCATAAGGATGGATCAGTCACATTAAGAATCAGTATTTCAAAAGAATTAGCTTTGTAATGGGATTTAGCTGTAACACCTAACTCTTTGTCAAAAATTGTGGCTATGCCTCCTCCCCCGACCATTAGGACGAGGGCGATTAGCATTACTGTATCCAGGAGGTGAGGCTTCTTTTAAGGTTAAATATTCATCAGGTCTAATTCAAGTCTCAGTGAGACAGAGAGCATGTAAGCGTTTATCAGTGATCATTTCATTTACAATCACTGCTTTGTTTGTAAGTGATCTAATGTTAAGTAATCCTAGCTTTAGTCTAATGTTGTTATTTCTTTGGCAGCTATCTGTGTTTATACTAATGAGGTTATTGAAACAGACTTTTTGAGAGCGTTTACGTTTAGGGTAGATGCGGGTAACAGACACAGTTTCAGTAACGTGAGTTCTGCGTGACGGTGCATGGCTACCAGCAGACAGTTGGTTAAGCCGGTCTGTCTGCTCCTGACCCCTGCTCTGGATAGTCAGCCCCTAACCAATCGGGCCATAAGACTATGGGCAATGTTGCAGGAGATGAGAGCAGCACCCTCCCGAGTGGGATGGACACCGTCCCATCCTAAAAGGCCAGGCTTACTTTCAAAGGCTGTCCAGTTGTCTATAAAGCCCATGTTGTTTTCAGAGCACCACTTGGACAGCCAGCAGTTCAGCGACCATAACCTGCTGTAGGCTTGGTCACCTCGCCACTTTGGGATGGGGCCAGAGCACTCTACTGCATCGGACATCACCTTCACCACGCTAACCACCTCTATCAAATTAGTCTTAGTAACCTCTGACTGGCAAAGGCGTATATCATTAGCCGCTACATGAATAACTATCCTGGAGAATCTGCGGTTCTCGAGTTCACTAAGACTCGTTACAATGCACTCTGGCTCCCAGGATACATGTAACCCTAGCTGCTGGTGTCCCTAAAGGGGTAGCTAGTTTCACGTCTCGTAAAATAGTCACCTATGACCAGAGCTCTTTCAACAGGCTGCTCAGTGGGTGTTTCACTGAGGAGGGCAAACCTGTTGGACATCTGAAGAGGTAAAGAGTGGTGCTCTCGTGGGCTAGCCCTACGACTACATTGCAGAACTGTCACCTACTTGCCCTGCTGCGAGGACTCTGCCGGGGTGGGGGCACTAACTTCACCTGTGGCATCCAGATTTGCTAAGCTAGAAGCTGAGCTAGCCTTCTCTAATGTCTGGATGCGCACCTCTAAAACTACAATCTTCTCTGTCAGACTGGCTACAAGAATACACCTATCACAAATGAAATTTACACTAATGACGGAGGAAAAATAGCTAAACATGCCACACCCAGCACAGGGAACAAGTGCAGCAGAAGCCATGTTAGTACAATTAAAGAATTAAAGGTACTTATCTTCGCGTGGTGTTGTGGGATGCCGAGTGAAGATATGGCTCAGCCGATGGTCCAACGCAATGCTTGATTAAAGCGTTGATGAAAAGTTAATACAAAACGTCACAAAAAACTAAGTCTCAGAAAAATAAGAAGGTGGGAAAAGGCTGTAAAAAAGTTATAAAAACACACACTACTGCAAAAGAAGATGCAACTCTAGTAATTAGCTAATGGTTAATTACTGCAAACACAAGCCGGTATACCTGTAAAGTTACTAAATAACGATTAGCGGCGAAAAATATAATCCGCCGGTACTAGAAGAAAATGATTAGGATGTTGTAAAAAGTACTATATATGCGATACAGATGCGATCGGGAATTAAAATAGTTAAAATGTAATACTGCTAACAGCTACAAAACAGCGTGCGTCCTGTGCGAAATCGGCGCTAATGGGTCTGGGTTGCCAGATCCTCACAATCCTCGCGTCAGTGGTCAGTGTTCTCTCTCAGCCACTACTTTTTTGCCCCACTGTATAATATATTGTTGACGATTGGACCCAACCAATTTCAAACTTAGATTTGTCACTATATAATACACTTTTTCCACTGATCTTCATTCCGGTCTTTGTTAGCCTTTTCACACTATTCCCGTTCTGAAAAAGTGATTTCTTGACTGCTTTTCTTCCAAAAACTTGAGTTCCTGATCAAGCTGCTTCTTGTAGAGGGGAGACAGCTTGGCATCTTGATGATGTTGACAGATGCTGTTATTCGGGAGGTCACACTAAATAGGCTGTTTGCCACTGTAGCCTACGGAAGTTGTTTTTTTCTGTTTTGTTTTTAGTTTTTTTAAATACTGCATATAAATTTCCTGTATGTTCTGGTTTTGTTTCATTAAAGAGACTGGGAAATAATTATATATATGGCTATTATACCTTAGATAAAGCAGTGGTATATGTAATCTAATGGTGGCCCAAGACCTTTGCATAGTACAATATATGAAATATATATGAATAATTCATCTTTCTCCTGTCTTGTAATGTAGGTCATAGTATTACCCAACGACATGTGAAAGTACAAAGATGGAGGGTCATGTGTGACTCTCCTTCAGTCCTGTATTGAGTTTGAGAACTTTTGAGAACACCCATGTACAGGCATTTCAGGCTGATGCACCACTATAAATCTGAACAAGGTGGGAGGTTGAGATGACTTAAAATGATGATGCAACATACACTGGTTTAATTGCAACTGCCCTGGATCCCAGGTTTCATAGAATGTAATTCTTATCCTCAGATGAAAACCTGATATTGCAGGTGAAAGCATCACACCACAGAGGTCCAAACATCAACAAATGCTGGACACACTTGGGTCGGACTCAGAAGAAACAACCGGCCTGCATGACAGTGGGGACAAGGCAGACATCATCAGTCGTTTAATGAGGGAAGAGATTCTCTGGCCTTTTGGGGAACAGTCTCTGCCTAAAAGTGCAGATCCTCTGAGATGTTGTAAATGTGGAAGGGTTTCCTTCTCTGACTGTTCATTCAAAGACTTCTGTGTCTACCTGCCAAATCAACACCTTCCTAGCATGTCTTCTTTAGAGCTGGAAATATAGTTACCAAGAAAAGTCCAGAACATGTGGACAGAGGTTTGATTTTAATACCTCCTGAGTTGGACTTCAAACTGGATACCATTGTCTTTTACTCTCTAAATATGTTACATTTTGTTTAATAAGCAGATAGTCAGAATGGTTTTAAAAGAAACTTGTATTTCTTTGGGAGTTGCATGACTGACATTGTTTATTCTTTTGATGCTGGAGATGCCAGTTTAAAAGGACAGTTCACTACTAACTTGAGCCCTCATTTATTTTGCAATATTTTTTATGCTGCATTATAATGACATACAGTTTGCAGTTAAAATAAAAGTAGCTTAAATGGAATTATCAATTTGAAGGCCGATGTGCATATTTTACATTTTATTTGAAATATGACTCCATGACTTGAGTTTAATTCTTAGATTTATCATCTACACCGCCCAAGGAGGTTGGGTCCCTTTTTGAGTCTTGGTCCTCCCAAGGTTTCTTCCTCATAACACTTAGGGAGTGTTTTCTTGCCACTGTCACCCTAGGCTTGCTCAATTTGGGATTGGACGTAGATATTAGGAGATAATCTAAACTTGTAAAGTTGCTTTGAGACAGTTGTAAAAAGCACTATATAAATCAAGTTTAGTGTAGCATAATCAAGTTTAATATTCTTGTGTCTACTGTTTAACCAGGGGTGTTTTGTTTTGAACTGGAATTTTAGGGGTTTTTTTGGCATCCAATAGAATATTTAATCCACTGGTAGTGTTCATATTAGTTAATTCAAGTCTACTTAAAGTACAGTTAAAGGTATATTTCAAGTATAAAAATAATACATAAATAGAAACCTAGTAGTATACTACGAAGTGTACATATAATATAGAAGTAGTAAACTATAATTGTGATATTAAGTGTATAAAAACAATTAAACTAGTATAAAAACAATTTATAAAAACTAGTAGCTTATAATACCAATAACATGCACACATAATATTTGTTAATTTATCATATACAGTAGTACCTCGGTTCTTGTCATTAATTTGTTCCAGAAGGCTTGTCGAGAACGGAGTACGAGTACGGAGCAAGTTTTTCCCATAAGGAATAATGTAAATTGAATTGATCTCTTCCAGACCCCAGAAAATCCACACTGTATAAGACATTATATGCATTAATGGAGTTGTATTGTATAGGTGCTGATTTACAAAGGGGGTGCGTTCCAACAAATCCATCATAAGTTAAATGCATCATAAACCACAGAGTTCAATATAGTCTGTACTGTACAATAGTGGAGCAATTAACACTTACATTAACCTACAGATGGCCAAAATCATTAACACAAAACTTATGTTATGATAAAGTTGAAAATGTAATGTAATTTAGTGAGTAATGGATTGAAAGTGAACAGTAAAAGTAAAACACAAAAAAGCTACATTTTATTTGGTGAACTTAGGGTGCAAGCTGCTAATGCTAACTCTTCAGCCTGAATGCCAGTTTGCCTTTTGGTTGGCTGTGATTCTCTTTCCTTTACAGAAAGTTTTCCTTATGTTATTAACTAGCACCAAATTGCCCCAATTGCAACATTTTTTGGAATATGCTGCGGACATGAAATACCAGAATGGATGTTTATTAAGAAATGTAATGAAGCTGCCCAGACAAAACATGAAATGTCTTTGGTCATACTGTCTGCTGTCCCAACATTTTCTGATTTGGGGTTGTACTTTATTAATGTAATGCATTAAGGATTGTATTGACCATATATTTGAAATTTAAGTACTAAAAGAGAACACACTTAAACAAATGAAACAAGATATTATAGTAATTTATATATTTGAAGAAAATGATCCAATATTACATATCTGTCAGTGTTAAAAGTGTGTGAAACTCTATTATTAGCAGTTAATTTGAAGGTGTACAGTGTTGCTTGAAAGTGTGTGAACTAAAGTAGAAAAGTAGATAAAGAGAACCCAGTTAAACAAATGAGACAAAAATATTATACTTGGTCAATTATTTATTGATTAAAATGATCCAATATTACATGTGCAGCAATAACTGCAACTAAGCGTTTCCTGTAACTGTTGATCAGTCCTGCACACCGGCTTGGAGGAATTTTAGCCCATTCCTCCGTACAGAACAGCTTCAGCTCTGGGATGTTGGTGGGTTTCCTCACTTTAACTGCTCGCTTCAGGTCCTTCCACAGCATTTTGATTGGATTAAGGTCAGCTTTGACTTGGCCATTCCAAAACATGAACTTTATTCTTCTTTAACCATTCTTTGGTAGAACGACTTGTGTGCTTAGGGTCGTTGTCTTGCTGCATGACCCACCTTCTCTTGAGATTCAGTTCATGGACAGATGTCCTGACATTTTCCTTTAGAATTCTCTGATATAATTCAGAATTCATTGTTCCATCAATGATGGCAAACCATCCTGGCCCAGATGCAGCAAAACAGGCCCAAACCATGATACTACCACCACCATGTTTCACAGATGGGATAAGGTTTTTATGCTTGAATGCAGTGTTTTCCTTTCTCCAAACATAGACTTGTCCATCCACAAAATATTCTTCCAATAGCCTTCTGGCTTCTCAAGAATCAAAACCCTTTTCAGGACAATTAACAAAACCATTGTTACAGGCCAACCTACAACCTCCCCTTTTTTAGCAAAAGTAATTAAAAAGGTCGTCACGGCACAGCTTCAGGTATTTCTGGTAGACAATCATTTTGATGAGCTTGCTTGCCCAAGGGGTCCCCCAAGGAACCGTTCTTGGTCCACTCCTTTTCAATGTTTACATGTTACGACTTGGCTAAATTATCTGCAGCCACAACATTAGTTTCCATTGCTATGCCAACAACTTACAGATATAGTCAGCCCTCCTTCATAACCACAGATTCAATTAACCGCAAACCAAAAAAAAAAGAAACAAAAATCCAAACAATCAAAGAAGCAAACCTTGAATTTGCTGCGCAACGAGTACTACTGTATGCTGATTCTACTACTTATACTTTGCTGAATTAAATACATACAAAACTAAGCTACTGTTAGTTGGACAAAATAACCCTGTCACTTGAATGTCGAGCACCACTGCTGATATTTCAGAGTTTTAGATGTTTCAAAGAGGCCTTCATGTCATTATGATGTGGTGTAGAGAAGAAAATAGAGACTATATTAGCAACTTAAAATATATGGGCTAAGAGGAAATGGTTTGTGGCATGATTACTGCTCTTTATTAGTAAATACTTAGACCATATATGCCTTAAAAACTGTCAATTTCTTTTAAATAATGAATGCTATTAGCTCTTTTTGTCTGTGTCTAGGTCAGTGTGACCACAGAAGACGATGTTAACTAAAATAGGTTTTTAAGAGACAGTAACACTACTGTGTTTTCCAATTCTACTTCATGTAACTGTAATTTTTCAGTTTAGGAAAGAATAATTGAATCTAGAGAGAATTAAAACAACCTTGCTATGAGTAGAGGTGTATTGTCTCGTTTAACAGAGTCATCCAAAATAGAAACTCAGATCAATTTCATCCCTTCAAATAGGAATGACATTTCTAGATTATTTATACTGTCCCTAAAAGTTAAAACTTAAAAGTTGTCCACCAAACAGAGTTTCTCAAGCTTTTTATTCAATGGGCCAGAAAACTGGGCAAAAGTAAGTCTTGTAGGCCGTCTTGTACGTACATGCCTTAATGTATAGTGCTATTAGGCTTAAATTACAGTATTATGCTCCACACTTCTGTGTGACTTTCATATTGCTTATTAGGTTAATGCTGAAACAAACAGTAGGTTGTTCTAGGAAGTTTCCTGAGTTTGCTGTAATATGACACAAGATACATTGTCTACCAGTTGATTAAGTCCATATGTAATCTTTTAATATTTTCCCACAAATATGGTGTTTAGTATAAAGCTCTTTAACACTTTCCTTAGTGGAGGGTAGTTTCTCAGAAATATCCTTATTGTTAGTATATTATACTGATTCCTGATTTTGTGTGACTCAGATATTAGTGGTGTCCGAAGTGTACTAAGACTGTTCTGGAACACCACAACCTAATCACTGGTTAGAGAGATAAAGCCATATGTGGATGGCTCCATCTGTATCTGGATAACACACAATCTCTGTTTTCTTTGAACTCCTGTAGTTCAATATTAACCCGAAAGCTACAGCTAGAGGATTTTGGAATTTGTTAGCAGTTCTGCAGTTCTCTGCGCTCCAGGGTTTTTAGGACTGCAGCCTTGTCATTAATATGGGGACAGTACCAGCTCCTCTCCTTGTCACATTTCTACTCCTCCAAGTGTTCCAGTTTACAAACTGTTATGACGGTAAGGCAAAGTTAAACTGTTCATTTAATTCTGGAGTATTCCATGTAGTCTGGAACGTTTTGATTTGGATTGGTAGACTTGTTTATATGTTGTTTGTTTTTGGCAGTTTTTATCGATGAAAAGACAGCCTCCCAAGTTATTCGAGTGAGGAGAGCTAACTCACCCTTTGAAGAACTGAAGAACGGGAATTTAGAGAGAGAATGTATGGAGGAGATCTGTAGCAATGAGGAAGCTCGAGAGGTGTTTGAGAGTACTGAAGCAACGGTGGGTACATCTGTACATTCTGTGAAACAACCAGAGATAAACATTCAAATATGTAGAAATATGTAGATACAGGATCCAAAAAGTTTTATTTATATCATACTTTTAACAAGAAACACTGATGCAACACAGATTTACAGATCAGAGATACTACTGTGTTAATCTTTATGGTTGACTACTTAATACTGTATGCTACTTTTTTATACAAGCTCCTTGATTATTTTGTATTGTTCTAACTAGAGTTTTGTTTTCTCTCTTTTAGGCTACATTTTGGAAGAAGTACTTGGGTAAGGCTAAACCTTAGACTTTACAAGGCTGCAAAGTCAACATCGATCACATTTTGTGTAAATATGTGACATTGAATCAGGAGCAAAGTGCAAACCGTCACTACCTTTTTTTTATTTATTTCCAAATCAGTCCTAAATTCTGATGGGCAATATTTCTCCTGTGTGTAGGGGATTTATTCATACTAAGCTAATTGTATAAGTAATATCAGTTACTAGTGGTGGTTATACAGTGATGCATGAATGTTTGTGAACCCTTTAGAATTTTCTATATTTCTGCATAAATATGACCTAAAACATCATCAGATTTTCACACAAGTCCTAAATGTATATCAAGAGAACCAAGTCAAAAAATGAGAAAAAAATATTATACTTGGTCATTTATTCAATGAGGAAAATGATCCAATATATTAGTGAGTGGCAAAAGTATGTAAACCTTTTGGATTAGCAGTTAATTTGAAGGTGAAATTAGAGTCAGGTGTTTTCAATCAATGGGATGACAATGTGTGAGTGGGCACCCTGTTTAATATAAAAAGAGAGAATCTATCAAAGTCTGCTCTTCACAACACCTTTGAGGAAGTGCATCATGGCACGAACAAAGGAGGTTTCTGGGAACCTCAGAAAAAGAGTTGATGCTCATCAGGCTGGAAAAGTTTACAAAACCATCTCTAAAGAGTTTGGACTCCAATCCACAGTCAGACAGATTGTGTACAAATGGAGGAAATTCAAAACCATTGTTACCCTCCCCAGGAGTGGTCGACCAACAAAGATCACTCCAAGGAGAAAGGGATGTAATAGTTGGCGAGGTCACAAAAGGACCCCCGGGTAACTTCTAAGCAACTGAAGGCCTCTCTCACATTGGCTGTGGCTAATGGTTAATGTTCATGAGTCCACCATCAGAAGAACACCGAACAACAATGGTGTGCATGGCAGGCTTGCAAGGAGAAAGCCACTGCTAAATCCAAAAGAACATGCTGCTCGTCTGCAGTTTGCTAAAGATCATGTGGACAAGCCAGAAGGCTATTGGAAGAATGTTTTGTGGAGGTTGAGACCAAAATAGAACGTTTTGGTTTAAAAGAAAAAGCGTTATGTTTTGAGAAGGAAAACACTGCATTCCAGCATAAGACCTTATCCCATCTGTGAAACATGATGGTGGTAGTATCATGTTTGGCCTGTTTTTTGCTGCATCTGGCCAGGATGGGCTTGTCATCATTGATGGAACAATTACATTCTGAATTATATTAGAGAATTCTAAAGGAAAATGTCAGGACATCTGTCATGAACTGAATCTCAAGAGAAGGTGGGTCATGCAGCAAGACAACGACCCTAAGCACACAAGTTGTTTACCAAAGATATGGTTAAAGAAGAATAAAGTTAATGTTTTCCGAATGGGGGGAGGGGTGGAGGGGGCGAGGGTGTTGGGGGGGGGGGGGGGGTGGTGGTTGTTTTTTGGTGTGGGTTTTTGTGGGTGGGTTTGTTTTTTTTTTGTGTTTTTTTTTTGAGTTTTTTATGTTTGTTTTGTTACTTTTTTGGTTTTTTTTTTGTTTTTTTTGTTTGTTTTTTTTTTTTTTAATGTCCCAACCAGATACTTAAATGAAAGCAAAGGTTCACACACTTTTGCCACTCGCTAATATGTAATATTGGATCATTTTCCCCCATTAATAAATGACCAAGTATTATATTTTTTCCTCATTTGTTTAACTGGGTTCTCTTTATCTACTTCTAGGACTTGTGTGAAAATCTGATGTTTTAGGTCATATTTATGCAGAAATATAGAAAATTTTAAATTGTTCATAAACTTTCAAGCACCACTGTACCAAAGAACTTGAAGAGTGAGAGTAATTGAAGAGTGAATTAATAATAAAAATAATTAATTAAAACAATTAGTTTAATATTCTCAAAAAAGGTGACTAACAACCAATATAATTGGGCCTTCTAGAATGCTAGGGGATGCCTCAAAGCCTGCAGAGAGATTGAGGAATAAGAGTGTAACTGAAACCTCACCTCTCCAAAGGTGTGATATGATCCAGTGTGTCTCAGCATTAAGAACCAGCACCCTAACACTGCATTCATGTCTGTGTTAAAAAGCATACCCTTCCCAGTTCTGCAGGGTGTGAGGCATACCCTCACTCATTGGCAAGACTGCCTTGTTTCAGCTAGATTCTGTCTGTCTGTTCCTGAGTTTCCACCTCACTACCAAGTCTTAGTTCCTGACTTCGGACTCATCTGTGTGAAGTTTATACGTTCTCCTCATGTCTGTGTGGGTTTATTCTGAGTACTCCAGTTTCCTCCTACATTTCAAAGACATGTGTGTTAGGTGTTTCTATAGTGCACTTAGTGTATGAGTGTATGAGCCTATGTGCCCTACAATGGATTGGTGACTAGGTCTAGGGTTGTTCTTGCCTGGTGCCCTGTGCAAAAAATTTGTACAAAACAAACAAAAATAGTTTGTTTTATTATGTATGGATTCTTCAACAAGGTTTGTGGCAATGTCTGGAACATAGTATTTATTCAACCCTACCCTCTCAATTCTGTTTCACTTTTTCAAAGCAATGTCACCACTCACAATTGTGACTTCCCCACTCCCAACAAACTTGATCCAACTACTCAGCTCATTAACAAGTCCATTACTAAGTTAAAGGGGGAGTGATTAAACAGAACCAGGATTGAGAAACAACGGGTTAGACCATAGTTGCTTTCCAAGACAACAAGAGAGCGTGAATTGGCATGGATTTTTCTGATTCCCTTTCATTTTATGAAGTACAGTGTGGCAAAAAAGTATTTAGTCAGCCACTGATTGTGCAAATTCTCCTAATTAGAAAGATGAGAGGTCTGTAACTTTTATCATGTCACGCTCAGGGCAAGGGAGGACACGGGAGGTGTGAGTCAGTGCAAGTGGTGAAGATTTATTAGGAGTGAACATGGTGAAACATACAAACAAACCACACAGACATAAACTAAGAATAATCAGAAATACTACAAACATCTACCACACGCAACAAGCTAACACACACTAATAAAGCTAAACCTAGAACAACTAACCAAATGCTTAAGAACACAAAGGAAGAGAGACTAAGATACTAAGAGACAAGACAAAGTAGAATGGACCAGCATAGAGGAGATAGGAACAGGAGCCAAGGACAACCACAATGTGAAGAAGTCAGACAAGAAAGTGCACAGGAAGCAGGGTATATATTGAGGACAGAGGAAGCAGAAAGCAGGGGGAGCTACACAAGATGGATGCAAGCATCATCAAAAGGTGTGTCTCCAAAGCAAGAAAACCAGACAGACCCAGACTAACCCAAGGGAGCAGAGCAAAACACAGACGAGAACAAAGCAGGGGGCCAGAACAGAGGAGGCAAGGACAGGAGACTCAGGATAACGAGGGACAACACGGGGAAGGAAACAGGCCGAACAGGCCACACCGGAACAGTTCTGGTCCATGGGTTAATGTTTTACACAGGCATCCTAAAGGGCCCTGCAAAAGCACGGTTCAAGGGTCCAGTTGCCCCGGACCAGCAAGTCCTGGTGGCTGCAGGAAGGAGGGAGGAGAGGCGGCTTTGTCCTCCACCAGGGGGGTGAGGTCTATGACCTGGAGTCTCTGGGAGCCCCAGGGGCAGCGTTGACCTGGGCAGGGGTCGCCGGCAAGTAGCAGGCAAGTGAAGTCCTCATCACAAACCCTGGTGGGTGGTGGGAGGCCGGAAGGAGGGCACGACTGCAGCTCAGAGGCAGGTGATGCGCTCTCTGGACCTCCTCCCGGGCGGGCGCGCTCTGGACCTCCTCCGGGCGGGCGCGCTCTGGACCTCCTTCGGGGTGGGCCTCACTGGAGCGGACGGCCTGTGGAAGAGCCTAACTGGAGCGGACAGTGGACTCACTGGAGCGGACAGCCTCTGGAAGTGAGGGTGGTAAGACGGACCACGATCCAGCTAGCGCAAATCCCTGCGTGACTGCTGAGTCCACAGCTCCCAGCACAGTCCGTAAGTCCAGAATCAGTCTCTCCAGCCCAGGGTCCTCAGCGATAGACACCACAAACCCCATCGCTTCTCTGGAGGAACACACAGATTCCAAAACCCCCTGCAGTATCTCACTGGCTTGCTCTATGGCCAGGTGAGTAGGGGTCAGGAGCGAACATGGGGGTGCGGGCATGCGGTTGGGACTGAAGAGTGCCGAATCCTGCTTGACCCAGGGAATTCTCAAACAGCTGGCGAGAAAGGGATCCAGCACGTGGCGGGTTAGCTGTGACCGGGACTGGTGGGTAGTGTATGGAGAGGCAGGCGTAGTGATAGTGAGCGCAGGCTCAGGTGCTGAATCAGCGGGCTTGAGCTCAGGCGAGCGTGGTCCTCCGCTTCCGGCGGCACTTCCTGGCTGCACGGGAGGGTCCACTATTACGGTTCAGGCTTCCCAAGCCGGAGGGCGGCGCCGGCCGAGTCAACATGGCGGCCGAGCGACTATAAATAACGCCCTTTAAGCGCCGGCCGGCGGCACACTATCCATCATGTACACGATTTCTCTCGCTGTTTGAAGAGTTTTTCAGTAGCTTTTTTGGACAGGGCTTAATGGTACGACTGGTCCTGAAAGAGGATCAGCCGAGTAGAGTTTGGAGACTCTAGGTAATATTGCCAGGGAATTAGATAGGAAGGGAAAGCTTAATGCTACTGACCTCTCTTCCTCCATTTTTCCGCTGCGTTCCTCAGCCGCCGCTCGCCGCTGCCAATCAGAGATTATTTTTCCCTTCGGCATTTCTCGGCCCATCCGTGCCTCAGTAATCCTTTCCCTTTCCGCTTATTGCATCGCGTGGAAGCCGCCTCGGAGTCCCGCTCCATTTGCCATCGTCTTCCGATGGGCGCTTCGGCTTCTCTCGGGTCTCTCCGGAGATCTCCTTGCTGCGCCTGCGCAGTCCCCCTCAACTCTCGCTCAATAGCGATCTCTTTCTGGTTCTTTTTCACATTATTTATCTTATCAAACCCATCGCGCCTCGGCCGTTTGTTTAGTTATATCTTCTACTTTTGGAATCAAACCTTTTCAGCCATTTTTGGCGTTTATTACTTTTGTTTGAGCACATTCAGTATGGCCCTTATGTCTGCCCTTACGCTTATAGTCAGTTTCTCCCCTCGTTCCTCTCGTGGCCACATGGTGTAGTGGTAACTCACTCGCCATCCCTACCCGTATATATATTGCATATTTATATTCTCCTGCACTTGGGTCTTCCTTCTCCCACAGTTTTCCCTCGACCAGTATCCCACTAGCTGGTCGAACCATAACATCCACCTTTCGCGTTTTAGAGGGTTATGGCCGGACAGGAAATCTCCATGTCAGAGTCCAGGCTGAGCTGAGTTAAGTGAGGCTGGTATTCCCATTTGAGTTGATCCTCTGGGTACTCATCATCTGATGAGTCAGACCACATGCTACGAAGGACTGGGGATATACTTGCTACGTCATTTAACTGGTCTGGCTTAATGTCACACTCAGGGCAAGGGAGGACATTGGAGGCGGACGTAAGTGCAAGTGGTGAAGATTTATTAGGAGTGAACATGGTGAAACATACAAACAAACCACACAAACATAAACTAAGAATAATCAGAAATACTACAAACATCTACCACACGTAACAAGCTAACACGGCTAAAACTAATACAAACAATACTAACACACACTAACAAAGCTAAACCTAGAACAACTAACCAAATGCTTAAGAACACAAAGGAAAAGAGACTAGGATACTAAGAGACAAGATAAAGCAGAATGGACAAACCAGCATGGAGGAGATAGGAACCGGAGCCAAGGACAACCACAATGTGAAGAAGCCAGACAAGAAAGTGCACAGGAAGCGGGGTATATATTGAGGACAGACCACCAGGTGGCTACAGCCCCACCTGCTGGGTAGAAAGCAGAAAGCAGGGGAAGCCACACAAGATCGATGCAAGCTGAAGGGCTTGCATCATCGTTACACATCATGGGTACACTTCAACTATGAGAGACAAAATCAGAAATAAAATCCAGGAAATCACATTGTAGGATTTTTAAAGAATTTAATTGTAAATCATGGTAGAAAATAAGTATTTGGTCACCCACAAACAAGCAAGATTTCTGGTTCTAACAGACCTTTAAATTCTTCTTTAAAAAGCTATTCTGTCCTCCACTCGTTACCTGTATTAATGGCACCTGTTTGACCTCGTTATCTGTAAAAGACACCTGTCCACAGCCTCAAACAGTCAGACTCCAAACTCAACCATGACCAAGACCACAGAGCAGTTGAAGGACACCAGCAAGAAAATTGTAAACCTGCACCAGGCTGGGAAGAGTGAATCTACAATAGGCAAGCAGGTTGATATGAATAAATCAACTGTGGGAGCAATGGTAAGAAAATGGAAGACATACAAGACCATTGATAACCTCCCTCGATCTGGGGCCCCAGGCAAGATCTCATTCCGTGGGGTCAAAATGATCATGAAAACGGTGAGCAAAAATCCCAGAACTACACAGAGGGACCTGATGAATGACCTGCAGAGAGTTGGGACCAAAGTAACAAAGGCTACCATCAGTAACACACTACGCACTGAGAGACTCAGATCCTGCAGTGCCAGGTGTGTCCCCCTGCTTAAGCCAGTACATGTCCAGGCCCGTCTGAAGTTTGCCAGAGAGCATATGGATGATCCAGAAGAGGACTGGGAGTATATCATGTGGTATAATATCAGAAGTTTTTGGTAAAATGAACGGGGCCATGCATCGTGAGATTTTAAGCCAAAACCTGCTTCCATCAGTGAAACCATTGAAGATGGAACGTGGCTGGGTTTTCCAGCATGTCAATGATCCCAAACACACCACTTGGACAATGAAGGAGTGGCTCCGTAAAAAGCATTTCAAGATCCTGGAGTGGCCTAGCCAGTCTCCAGACCTCAACCCCATAGAAAATTTGTGGAGGGAATTGAAAGTCCGTGTTGCCCAGCGACAGCCCCAAAACATCACTGCTCTAGAGGAGATCTGCATGGAGGAATGGGCCAAAATACCAGCTACAGTGTGTGCCAACCTGGTGAAGACATACAGGAAACGTTTGACCTCTGTCATTGACAACAAAGGTTATGTTACAGAGTATTGAGTTGAACTTTTGTTATTGATCAAATACTTATTGTCCACCATAATTTACAATTAAATTCTTTAAAAATCCTACAATGTGATTTCTTGTGATTTCTCATTTTGTCTCCCATAGTTGAAGTGTACCTATGATGAAAATTACAGACCTCTCTCATCTTTCTAAGTAGGAGAACTTGCACAATCAGTGGCTGACTAAATACTTTTTTGCTCTACTGTATATTCTATGTACTCTAATGTCTTCCTTCTCCTCACAGCCTGTTCTGGCACTACATTGAAGAGAGATGTCACAAATATCAACAAAATTAGAACTTGTGTAGATGACAAAGGTAAGAACCATATTAATACAAATATATACAACGATATGAATTTTCCAACATTAATGTTTAACTGTATGTATAATTTCCTGGTTTACTGAAGACACTTCTATTACAATGGGATAGTAAAACATTTTAAACTAGGGCGTGGTGGCTCAGTGGGTAGCACCATCACCTCACAGCAAGAAGTTCCTGGGTTCAATCCCAGGTGGAGTAACCTGGGTCTTTTCTGTATGGAGTCTACATGTCCTTCCCATGTCCGTGTGTGTTTTCTTCGAGTACTCCGGTTTCATCCCACAATCCCAACACATGTGTGTCAGGTTAACTGGAGGTTTTAAAAGTGCCCTTAGTGTGTAAGCGTATGTGCTCTATGATGGATTGGCGCCCTGTCTAGGGTTGTTCCTGTCTTGTGCCCTGTGTCGCCGGCTAGGCAGCGGCTTTCCTGAAACCCCTGACCAAGGATTAAGCAGAAAGGGCAGTGAATGAATGAATGAAAAATTTTAAATTATCTTGTCATGAGGCTGAGCTCTGGATTGTTGGTCCCAATTTAGGATAATTTTGACCAACTTGCTGATACAGCTAAGTACTGAGAAATAATAATCAGTGTACATAAGATCTACTGCTTTAGTGGGTAGAGAATTGCTTTTAATATCTGAGTTGGCTTGTTTAGGATTGACAGATCTCTGCTACATTAATAATGGTGAGCGCTACAATGGCAAGGTCAACATCACCATTTCTGGACGGACATGCCAGTACTGGAAAAGCAACTTTCCCCACAAAATTGTGTATGTATTACATTTATCTTGTTACTTACTATCGTATTAATAATACAACACCTAATCAGAAACATGGACAACATGGAAAATGCAAATAAAAACACTTTGTTTCTTTCATTTACTTTGACTTTAATTTCATTGCAAACAGTATGATCCCAAGCTGTTTCATGTTTTATCTGGTCAACTTCATTTCATTTGTTAATACACAATCATTTCTGCATTTCAGGCCTGCACCACATTCCAAACTAGTAGGGACAGAAAAGCCTTTACCACTTTGTAATGTTGCCATTCCTTCTTACAACACTTAAATAATGTGACATTTTGGCACAGAATATACCAAGCAGTTTAGTGTTACAGGTGTTATTTTGTTTCATTCTTTCTGCATACATGTTTTACGGTGTGCAACAGTATAGGGTTATCATTGTCAAATTTTTGGTTTCAAAATTCTCCACAAATTCTCTACTGGGGACATATCAGTCCAGTACTCATACTCTCTTCTTCCAGAGCCACACCTTTTTAATGTGTGCAGCATGTGGTTTTCCTTTGTCTTGTTGAAAAATGCATGGACGTCCCTGGAAAAGATGACGTCTTGAAGGCAGCATATATTGCTCTGGAATCTTTACTTTTCTAAAGTACTTTTCTACAGTAATGCTCCCATCAAAGAAGTGTAAATGACCCTTGCCAATAGTACTGACACAACCCCATACCATAACAGACCCTGGCTTTTGGACTTGTTGCTGATAACAGTCTGGATGGTTCTTTTTGTCTTTGATTGACTTTGATCGTTATTTTGATTCATGTGACCAGAATACACGTGGTCCTATATGCCTCTGAACCCACAGAAGTTGAAGTCACTTCTGGACATGGTTAACATAAGGCTTCCTTTTGAACAGTAAAATTTTAAGTGGCATTTGTGAATGTAACTCTGTATTGTAGTGCTTGATAAAGGTTTGATATCCCTTGCCCACGTGGTTCTATCAGCTATTGAGGAATGATAATGCTTGATGCTGTGTCATCTGAGGGATCTCATATCATGGGTCTTCAGTTTAGGCTTGTGCCCTGGCCCTTTCTGCACTGAAATTTCGCCATATTCCTTGAATCATTTAATTATATTATGCACTGTAGAGGAAGGAATTTGTAAATCCATGCTAATCGTTCTTAAATATTTTATTAATTTTCTTACATATTTGTTGATAATTCTCTGATATCATTCAGAAATCATTGTTCCATCGATGATAGCAAGCCGTGCTGGCCCAGATGCAGCAAAACACGCCCAAACCACGATACTACCACCACCATGTTTCACAGATGGGATAAGGTTCTTATGCTGGAATGCGGTGTTTATCTTTCTCCAAGCATAACGCTTTTCTTTTAAACCAAAAAGTTCTATTTTGGTCTCATCCATCCACAAAACATTCTTCCAATAGCCTTCTGGCTTGTCCACGTGATCTTTAGCAAACTACAGACGAGCAGCAATGTTCTTTTTGGAGAACAGTGGCTTTCTCTTTGTAACCCTGCCATGCACACCATTGTTGTTCAGTGTTCTTCTGATGGTTGGCTCATGAACATTAACATTAGCCAATGTGAGAGAGGCCTTCCATTGCTTAGACGTTATCCTGGGGTGTGTTGTTACCTCGCCAACTATTATACTGTACGCCTCGGTCTTGGAGTGATCTTTGTTGGTCGACCACTCCTGGGGAGGGTAACTGGTCCTGAATTTCCTCCATTTGTACACAATCTGTCTAACTGTGGATTGGTGGAGTCCAAACTCTTTAGAGACGGGTTTGTAACCTTTTTCCAGCCTGATGAGCATGTTTCTGAGGTCCTCAGAAATCATGTTCATGCCATGATACACTTCCAGAAACATTTGTTGTGAGGAGCAGACTTTGATAGATCTATGTTCTTTAAATAAAACAGGGTGCCAACTCAAACCTTATTGTCATTCCATTGATTGAAAATGCCTGACTCTAATTTCACCTTCAAATTGACCACCAATCCTAGAGGTTCACATTCTTTTGCCACTCAATAATATGTAATATTGGATCATTTTTATTAATAAATAAATGACCAAGTATAATATTTTGGTCTCATTTGTTTAACTGGGTTCTCTTTATCTACTTTTAGGACTTGTGTGAAAATCTCATGTTTTAGGTCATATTTATGCAGCAATATAGAAAATTCTAAAGGGTTCAAAAACTTTCAAGCACCACTGCACAACATGTGTGTGGAAGTGTGTGTTGTCACAAGCAATGGAGATATCTGAAGACCTCAGAAACAGAGTTGCTCATCAGGCTGGGAAAGGTTACACAATCACTTCTAAAGATTTGGTTCCCACGAATCTATAGTCAGACAGATTGTATACAAACTGAGGAATTTCAAGACCATTACCACTAAAGACTGACATTTGACTAACTTCATGGTTCTACCATCAGAAGAACACTGAACAACAATAGTTTTCATGGCAGCGTTACAAGGAAAAAGCCATTGCTCTCCTAAAAAGCATTGCTGTCCATCAAATGACTCATAGACAATCCAGAAGGCTATTGGAAAAGCGCTTTTGTGGATGAAATTAATAAATCTTTCTCAATTAAATGAAAAGTCTTATGTATAGAGAAAAAAGAACCTTATCATGGCTTGAGCCTTTTTTGCCGCACCTGGGCTTAGCATCATTGCTGGAATAATGACTTATGGATTGTACCTGCAAAATTCTAATGGAATATATCAGAATAGTTGTCCATGAACTAAATCTCAATAGTAACCCTAAGCATACAATCAAGTAAAGAAGAATAATGTTTTGGATTGGCCAAGTCAAAGTGTTGACCTTAATCCAAGAATTGTAGCTACGTGGCACTGTTTAGATGCACTATCCTTTGCACTGACTTCATTTCTGTGTAGCTCATTTCATGTTCTCATATGTTTCCAGTGAGTTTAATACAACAGAGTTGAAATTGCCAGAGAATTTCTGCAGGAACCCAGATAATAGCCCCAATGGCCCATGGTGCTTTACCAGTGACCCCACTGTCAAGATGGAGAAATGTGCTGTGCCTAAATGCGGTACTTATTATAAAACACCTGCACTCAAAGCCCTTAGAGTTAAAATATAGACATGACACTGAGAGCATGCTTCATAAGCAACATTTTTATGTTGACATTGATATAAATGGTGAGAGTAAACTAAACTTTTGTTATGTAACATTTTGTTTCAAATTTTAGTTAGTTATTATTAAATGATGTTCAGGATACAGCATACTGTATCCTCTGTAATCACAATAGTAACATAAGGCTTATTGTGTCTTATTATAATGAACCTACTAAAAATTGTCTTCAGCATAGTGGGATTTTTTTTTACATTCTAGATAGTGTCCTTCTTTAAAATGTTCATTCAGTAGTTTGCGTAATTAGCCACTTTTCGTTGTCTTTTCACACAGGTGAGAAATTGCCAATTGTGATTCCCAAAGTTAAAGAACAGACAGTGGCTGAGCGTTACCATAAGACAGACTGTCTACATGAGAACGGTGAGAGTTACACTGGAACTTTATCTGTGACTCTGGGTGGGCACACTTGCCTAGACTGGAACCTTCCCAAAGTCAAAGCTCTGGGTGTGGGTAAAGATTTCAAACCAGAGGTGATCTTGTTAAAGAACTACTGCAGGAACCCAGATGGAGATCTAGAAGGGCCATGGTGCTACATAAAGAACACGGCCGGAAATATTAGCATGGACTACTGTAACCTAGAGCTGTGTGGTGAGTATTACTGAAAAATAATGCCTTCAGTGTGCTCTCCTGTGATCGTAACATTTCAAGAATATTAGAAACACTATCAAACAAAAAACATTTATGTCTCTCAGATGCTCCTTTGGATGGAATGTTGGATGAGGAGACTGTTCGACAGAGAACTGTTGTTGCTAAAAAGGATACTTTCTTTAATCCTCGCAGCTTTGGAGAGGGAGAACTGGGTGAGAAGATTAGCAAATTTTCCAATTCAGAGCCAGTGAACTTGTTTTTCACTTACATTTGCACTCATAATCACAGACGATCATACCTATAAACCTATGGCCTATATGTAAATAGTGTACTGTCTTGACTCATTAAGAAGGACTGGACTAAATTGGATAAATCAATAATTTCAACACTAACTAACATATATCAATCTTTAATTTATACACCTTTGCTCATAACGTAGTTGTGCAGACTTTTCCTTGTTTGAACTCTAGGGATTGCTTGGACTCCCTTATGAACTCCAGACAGATTGAAGGGAGCTCAGTTTTGTATTAGGAAATACTGTAATATTGTAATACTGTAATCTTTTCAAGTATCCTGGCCAACACATCCAATTAGAAGATGGCAAGCAGTGGGGGATGTCAACAAAAGGAATTAGCTATAGAAATTGGGGGGAAAAAGAAGAAGAAATGAATAAATAAATATATAAAAGAACTGCATGCTTTCCCACAGTTCCTTGCAATGAAACTGCACCTAGTATACACATAGTAAGTGGAAGCCCCTGGAAAGGCTCAACAAAGACTGAAAGAAAGATACCAGAACTCAACCCTTTGCCCTGTGGAAAGGCTAAATCAAATGGAAACTGAATAAATACTGGGAATATAAGCATGGGTCTATGTACAGCATATATGAGGAATATGAGTATATGGGGAATATAATATATAACATTTGTCAGAATGTATATGGAATAAATATATATGGTGATTTAGTATACAGTATATGATATAGAGTGAACAGTGAGTATAAATAGTGTTGAATAAGTCCAGTATTGGGCAGTAGTTTTACTGGTACATAGTGGAGGTCATTGTAGTATAGTGGGTAGTAGTTGGGAATGTTAGCAGGTGCTGACTTATAGAGGCAGTAAAAAGGTTTGTCACAGTCATGCAGAACTATAATGTAGCAGGTTTTGTAAACTGAAAGTCCCTGACAAGGACAAGACAAAATTATTTATGAATGTTTCTTTTAAAAACTGCTATACACAGTACAATTTTTTTTGATATCCTCATGTTCTGACAGAATGTGGCGAACGCCCCCTGTTTGAGAAAGTAAACAAAGAAGATGGAACAGAGTCTGAGCTCACTGAATCCTATCAACAACGCGTTGTACATGGCGAGACTGCTGAAGTAGGAAGTGCACCATGGTAAATATGTTCCACTACTGTGCTTTATACTGTACATCTTGATTACTGCTATATAAATACAGAGCAAATATGAATGTGATGTCAGTGCTGGCTGACTGTTTACTGTTCCTTTTATTTAATAGAAATGCTTTATTTACTAAGGAACAGCAGTGTAAGTCTTTACTGCAGTGTTATTTTGTGTCGTTGACCCCTGATATGTGATGGATGTATTATTGGTGCCTGTGATGTGATTGACAGGCAAGTGATGCTTTATAAGCGCAGTCCTCAGGAGCTGCTGTGTGGAGCCAGTTTGATCAGTAATGAGTGGATCCTCACTGCTGCCCACTGCATCCTTTATCCACCATGGGGCAAGAACTTCTCTACTGATGATATTATTGTGCGGCTAGGCAAACATTATCGTGCCAGGTGAGCTATACACACTGAAGCTTGATTAGTCATGCTAGTCTTAGGAATTCAAACAATTATTCGCCAAAATTGTGTTTCTCAACACTGAATTAGTAATAAAAGCCTCATTGTAGCAAAGTGAAAAGTAAAGGAAATTAACAACAAACTAAGGCTGGGGTCTTCGCTAAGATCTCCTCAACTCAACTGGAAATATATTTTCCTTTCTCTTTATATGTAAGTTGTGAAAATCTGTTCATGTTTTAGGTCATATTTCTAAAAATATATAAAATTCCAAAGGGTTAGCAAACATTGAAGCACCACTGGATGCACCCTCAGAGTTGTAGCCACATGGCACTGTTTAGATGCATTATCCTCTGCATTGACTTTATTTCTGTGTAGCTCATTTCATATTCTCGTATGTTTCTTCAGCTTGTAACATATCGTAAGTATCTGGGAATTCACCTGGGGGCATAGGCAGGTGTGTCTACAAGTTAATAAGACTGTTGTGACTGTGACCTGGTGAGGCCACAAGACCAAAAAAAAGAAATAAGGCAGGTAATGGGGCTGATGAGATATTATCACTAGCTTGTTGACTGTTCTCACAAGGGCAGTGGTCAAAGCAGTGTTAACACGCCTTTGGGGCAGTAAAAGTGGCCATCTGTGGAAATCCTCATGACAAAGCTCAGAGTTACTCATGGTGGCAACTGAATGGATCTGTGTTTCCCACTCGATCTCCCCCATTCTCTCCCTCTCGTGTCTCTGTGATTTTTAGGTATGAGAGAGGCGTAGAGAAGATTGTGGCGATTGATGAGATCATTGTCCATCCTAAATATAACTGGAAAGAGAACCTGAACAGAGACATCGCTTTGCTGCATATGAAGAAACCTGTCACTTTTAGCAATGAGATACACCCTATCTGCCTGCCAACAAAGAATGTTGCAAACATGTAAGAAACTCTATTACATTAATTTTGCCAGCCTAACACCAAGGAAACCCTCATGTCTCAGTGGTGACATCTGGCCTGGTTGGGCATCACTGGATTGCCTGGTTCGATGCAGGGAAGCCCAGGGGGAAGGGGGTGGGGGTCAAACCCCCCAAGGCTTCAGCAACACCTGCTGGACCCTTGTCCCTTCTAGGGCGCTGTTCTGACTGTGCCTTAAATAGGCTCTGGGCACCACTGCCACTTTGACCAGGATAAGTGGGATTAAAATGTTCTGAATTCATATGAATCAAGCAGCAGTATATTTCAAATATACAGTATATGATATGAATATAAATGTATAATATGAAGGAAATAAGAATACCTTTCACTTTTGTGGGTAGTTTGATGTCAGTTGGCTACAAAGGTCGTGTGACAGGCTGGGGTAACCTGAAAGAGTCATGGACGTCAAGTCCTCACAACCTGCCAGCGGTGCTGCAGCAGATCCACCTGCCCATCGTAAACCAAGAAGACTGCCGCAAATCCACTTCCATCCGCATTACTGATAACATGTTCTGTGCAGGTGAGTGTTCTGTGCAGTGCTTTGAGTAATTAATTAGTCTTGTAAGTAGTAATCATTAATGACCAGCCCGATACTTCCAGTGAACCAAGGTTCGTTACCCTTACATAGACGATTTGGAGTCTTGCTCATGCTCTTAATGTATTCAGCCAGAAATGTAAAAGGAGAGTTATAGGGCATCAGCAGCTTCATTGGTTCAATCAGATCCATTCTTTCTTATTTTCTTTACAGCACTCACAAAGACATTGTTTGCTGGTGTTAAACTCTGCATCTTCATTAAACAGAAATCCACTGCTGATTGGAGGTTCATTCATGTATCTGTTAAGTCCAGCTCTTAACCCAGTGAAGCTGCTGATGCTAGAATAGTGTGTCTCAGTAACAGCCTGCCTTACAATTCAGACCCATTTTATTTGCTGAATGTAAATAATGTTACTTTTTAATAAATTAAAACTCATCAAAATATATATGTATTTGTGTTTATTGTCTGTATAATTATCAACTATTGGGAAATTATGTTCTTCAACTGCAATGACTGAAGGGCTTAGTCTTAAATGCTGATTGGAACTATTTTACCTTACAGAATGTTGATAAAGAAATTTTTTTTTTTTTTTTTTGCCATCTTTATTATAAAGTCTAACAATAAATGGCTATTGGAACTGTGGTATAATTGCAATAATACACTCGAGGTCTGTGCTGTAGCATGAGATATTGTCATGTATTATTGCTTAAAAATTTCAATATCTTAGAAAAAATATATGATCATTAGTACTCAATGCCCTGATGAAGATTGTCAGCTGCCTGTGATTTTTCTTAGTCTGCTTATTTTGTCCATTCTGGATTTCTATGCTGTGGCTTCACTCACGTCTTTGGGTTACTTTAAATATTAAAAGTTTACTTTTGTGGTTAGTTTTATACCTTGTAGCCTTGTTAACCTGTTGTTTTGTTAACCTTTCCATGTTGTTTCTACTCTTTAGTCTTGCACTTACATCCCATCTCTGACTCATTATCGCTTTGCATAAGCATACCAAAGATGAAGTAGAATATTTGCCTTTTGATGAGTCAAAATCTTTTTTAATAATGATCCATCCTTAATTGTTTGTTTTCAGGTTATAGCCCAGATGATAAAAAGAGAGGTGATGCCTGTGAAGGAGACAGTGGGGGACCTTTTGTCATGAAGGTAGGGGGAATTTTGATTGTGTTTGTATTCTCGATTGTGTTCTACATTTACAGTCATATGCAAAAGTTTGGGCACCCTTGACTACAGGGCTAAATTAAAGGTTTATTATTGCTGCTAGTATCCCCCATCCTCCCCACCTCCATGGAATACTAGCAGTAAACATAATGAGATCATAACCATAATACTAATAAGGGAGGAAAAACATGAAGTAAAACAAATAAATAAAGAAGTGAATAAATAAAATAAATAATTTAATAATAATAAAATGGCACAATATTGCAGCACCTCATCAGCTCTATTTGTACCATATGAATCATGATGAAAATGTAACATGCCTTTTATTTAATCTAGTTTTTGAATAATAAATCCCATGAAGCAGTTTGGATTGTATCAGCCTATAGTTTACATTAACTGAGCAGCATGAGATCCTGGACAGACTCCTGCTCCAATCCCGTTCACACAAAGAACTTCTAGCATCGAACTCTGAGGCATCGACTCGGGAGTCAGAGTCGACTCCAAAACTGATGGAGAGATGAAAACAAAGGAGAATGCTGAAAACAGTGCAGCGCCTGCAAAACAACAAAAGCAGGGCAAAATACAATGCCTGCTCACTAAGTGTAAACTCACTAATATATCGGGGTATAATAGATAGCTCCGACGAGGGAGCAAGTGGAGGCTCGTAACGCCACGGCGACCGCATTGTTGTCGCTAGACAGATGGGGGGCTCGACGCGAGCCTGAAAGGGGCAGTGAGCCAGTCGCACCAATATCTGACCCTATCAGATCTAGGCTATGGCCCTAATGTACCTCTGGGCTTGAGACCACATGTTTACGTCTCCCTCTTCAAAGGAAGAGTATACCTTCTTTCCCTAGGAGCGGTGCCAGGCAAAACAAAGCCAACGGGACGCAGTGAGGCACATAAGTTGTATGGCTATAATCAACCAAGGGTGCGACGGCGAGCACCGCTTTAGGACCGCCTTATATGGTCATGTGCGCAGGTGACACAAATGACGTTCGCTGGGGGGCGTGCTGGCCGGGTGCTGTCAGCAAATGCGTGCTGGGAACGCTGTCTTATTCCCCCTGCGCTTGGTGTGTTTGAAGTGTGCACCTCCTAATAGTACCTCCCGCAGCTCCTGACATCCCCATGCCTGCGGTTTGATTTCTCTGGAACTCCTGGATGAGTTCTGCATCAAGGATGTGGCACGCCAGGACCCATGAACGTTCCTTGGGACCGTATCCCTACCAGTAGACGAGATACTGGGTGCTGCCTTGTACTCGGCGAGAGTCCAGCAACTGGCGCATGGTCTAAGCCGGGAACCCTTGGACTAAGCATGGGACCAGCGGTTGGCTGGCTGTATTGGTACCCTGGCAAAGGAGGCAGGACACATGGAAGCTGGGGTGAACCTTCATATCCGTGGGTAGCTCCAGCCGATAGGTGACTGGGTTGATCCGGAACTTGCTGGACTCCCCTCTAAGGGGAAGGTCTCAGTTGGACAGCCACACCCGCTGTCTGGGACAGTAGGTGGTGGCTGACTTGCGTTTGCGGTCTGTGAGGCACCGCATGGCCTTCGCATTCTGCTTGAGGGATGTCCTCGCCTTTTGCCATGCCCGTCGGCAGCGCCAGACCAAATGCCTGGCTGATGGGACCCCCACCTCTTCCTCCTGATCAGGGAAGGGGGGGGGCAGAAAGCTGAATTGGCATTCGAACGAGGACATCCCTAGAACCAAGTGCCACAAGGTGTTATGGGCGAACTCGGTCCATGGCAAGTGCTCCGTCCAGGTCTCTGTCAGACTGGCGGTGGCCCCCACAAGTTGGCAGAAAGCTGTCCAGAACTGGCTAGTGAACTGTGGGCCTTGGTCAGAGATGAGGTCTCTGAGGAAGCTGTGGACACGGACCACATGCTGCAAAATGAGGTCTGCAGTTTCTCTGGCTGATGGCAGCTTGGGCAAGGCAACGAACTTGCAGGCCCTTTGAGAAACAGTCCATGACCATCAGGGTGACCGTCTTCCCCCTGGACGGAGGTAGTCATGTGATAAAATCGAGGGAGATGTGGGACAATGGGTGGGAGAGGTTGCTCCCGATGGGTCTGTCTCTGCGACAAATTCCTTGACGTCAACTTCCATCTCCTAATTCCTCCAGGGTGGGCTGTGATTGGGGAGGAGTGCTCCCATTTCTTGACCTTGGTGTGGATGTGGGCAGGAACAAACTTTCGGCCCAGGGGGCCATTCGCCACGCTGGGCGTTGATTACCACCCTTTCAAATGCTCACATGAGTGCTGCAACTACATGGGATGTCTGGAGAACTGGCTCTGTTGAGTGATCTGCTTCGGGTCGATCCCATTGTCTGGACAGGGCACTGGGCTTGGTGTTCTTAGAACCTGGCCGGTATGATAAGTTGAACCACCTGAAGAAGAAGCCACAGCTTGGATCTTGGTCGGGTCCATGCGCAGGGTTGCTCGGGTGACGATGAAGCCCAGAAAGGTGACTGAGGGCACATGGCACATGAATTCTCCATCTAGACAAACAGGCTCTGGGGCAGGGGGCAGCCTAGAGCACAGCTCCCTCCCAGTGCCTCCAGCTTCTGGGTGATATGATAGCTTCCATGTGTCCTGCCTCCTTTGCCAGGGTACCAACACAGCCAGCCAACCGCTGGCACCATGCTTAGTCCAAGGGTTCCCGGCTTAGACCGGTTAGACCAGTTGCTGGACTCTCGCCGAGTACAAGGCAGCACCCAGTATCTCGTCGACTGGGAGGGGTGATATCATGTAGCAGCTACTCGTGGCGACCGGCAGCCACCTGGTCATGGAGAACTTCCGTGACGGGTAGGGGCCCTGCTTGGTCCATGGTTGGTCGCACCCTACTGTTAGGGTTCACAAGGGTGAACCATGTGTTGTAAGTGGAGGACCGAAGTGCAGAGAGCTAATGGTGTTTTTAGCCAGCCAATTGGGGCAAATAGTGTGTGTGTGTGTGTGTGTGCGTGTGAGTGCACACATGCGTAACACAACCAACAATGAAGTAAAGAAACCCTACACCAGACAGGCTGGCAGCAAAAAGCCTGGGCAAAAGACCTGGGCTTGCGCAGTGGCAGTGAGTCCGGTGCATGATAGCACTACAAGAACTCATTGACAAAACAAAATACAGTGCTAGTCACGCAGCAAACGGTGAGTGAATACAGGGACCTGAACTCTGGGGTAAGTTACAAGCACTGAGCAATAATATCAATGATAACCGGGAGGAGACCAAGAGGAAGCTCACATCGCTACAGGTAGCAAGCTGATGTCACCCAACAACAAGCGTGAAGAGCCACAAAGGGGAGAGCTGAACGCGGTGCAGGGCCTACAAAATAACAAAAGCACAAAAGCGGGGAAAAATATAATGCCCGTTCGAGTCATTGCCCCACTCAATGTGAGTCTCAAAGCGGCAGTGAGCCAGTCGCACCAATACCTGACCCTATCAGATCTAGGCTACAGCCCTAACGTACCTCTGGTCTCACGACCATATGTTTACATCTCCCTCTGCAAAGGAAGAGTATACCTTCTTTCCCTCAGAGCGGTGCAACATGGAACCGGGCTAAACAAAGCCAATGGGACGCAGTGAAGCGCATAAGTCATACGGTTATAATCAACCAAGGGTTTGATATCGGGGACCGCTTTAGGATTGTCTTATATGGCCAGGTGCACAGGTGATATTAATGCCGTTTGCTGGGACCGCCGTCCTATTCCCTTTATGTTTGGTGAGCTGCTGCTGCCCTCCAGCATCGGACTGCGGAAGTGCTTGTCTTCTAATATATATATATATATATTACAAAGCGAGTCTTTGCACAAACTAGTATTGGAATGCTAACTGTAAGTCAGTTAAAGTATCAGAAAGGTTGAGTGTAATTGGGATATGACTGAAGACTAATATGTTATAATATGTAGTACTGGTGGCTTTGGAAACTAGCTCTGAAGAAATCATGCAATGATTGCACCGAGTGTAAAATTTGTGAACATGATTAATGAATGAATGAATAATGTCAGTCTGTTGGATGCTGTAATCTCTGTACATCAACCATATTCCTGATTTTACAGAGGTTTTAAGAACATGTACTGCAGGGGGTTCTTAAGTTTAGCCTTATATTAATATTAGCGTTTAATGTAACCAGATACCATGATGAATATACCATGTGGGTCAGGCTTCATTACCTCCAGATTAAATGTTCTTGTTAAAGAGAATGGACACACCCATAGCTTTAAATGCAAACGGTGCCTTGTATGCTTAACCTATCCAGATAAATACAAGTTTGGATTGACAGGTCAATTATATAAATAATAAAATAAAATGTGCTTTTGATTATTTTATATTACAAAATACTTACCCCCATTTAACTGTATGCACAACAACAACAACAAAATATGAATTACTTCCCCTTATTATCCAAAAAATGGAGTAATTATAAACAATACTTCAAAAGAGACAAAAATGGGGGACAAATTAGACCCCATGACACATCTCTCCGCCACAAATGTAAGGTACAGTAACTGCAGTCAGAACAAGGCATTTCTTAAGTTCCGATTCCTGCAGTACCCTCTGCCCGAAGAAAGCATCTTCCAATTCAGTAAAGGTCCCAGAGCGACCCCCAGTGTCGACACGAAGCTTTTGAACGAGGAATTGGGTAGACACCTCATTCAAAAATTCTGAGAACCAACGCTCTCTGCTAAATATGTTGAATTTTGAATGCTGGCACGCTGATCAATAAGCAAGACCTTACGAGTTCCATTTTCCATATTAGCCATAAGTTGGTTTATGGTGGTTAGTTCTGGTCTGGTTGTTGACCAGCAGAAAATTCTCTCAAACATGACATATGCTGACTTTTGTTTTATTACCAGGGCTTCAGCATTATTTACTTCCACCACAACTCTCACTATGAGAAGCAAAAATAAATCAGACTGTAGATTTAAATATTTGCAATGCCAAACTCTACAAGGAAATGTATTTGCAGACTGACCCCCAACTGACAGAATTGTGCTGCAACAGCACTCTGTGGTGGACTCTGGACCCCCTACAGCCTTGCTCAGGATTAAGTCAGGCTAAAACCAAAATATACAGATTTTCTGTAGCCAGCTAACAGTCTTAGTGTTTTTACTTTTTCCATTTTCCTTTGTAGATCAGAAATATTTTTAGGTCATCTTATATTCTACACATTTGAGATGTACCTAAAGATTTTAAATAATGATCAGATATGGGTATTGTGAAGGCTATTCAAAGAACTTAATCTTTCATTTCTTGAGGTAGGTTGAGGTTGATTTTAATGTATGCCTTGCATCATTGTCTTGTAACATTCAACCAATTTCAGTAATGACTATGGGACATTGGCTTCCTCGCATTACTTATATTTAGTTCAATCAATGCTTTGCATGATCCACCTGTTTCCGGGCTGCCACACAACATTAAAAGCACTTAGATGGTGTTTGTGAGGCATAAGTTATTTGTAGTAGCATAATGAAATGTCTACTCAGGACAATATAGAAAGCACTTCTGTAAGTCACTATATATGTGTACTAAATGATATAAAGGAAAATAACAATGCAAACTGCAAGCAGGAAACATTGATATTCATAAAATGGTGTGAAAAAGTGTTTGCCCCCTCCTGATTTCCTATTTTTTTGCATGTTTGTCACACTTAAGTATTTCGGAACAACAAACCAATTTAAATATTAGTCAAAGACAACACAAGTAAACAAAAATGCAGTTTTTAAATGAAGGTGTTTATTATTAAGGAAGAAAAAAAATCCAAACCTACATGGCCCTATGTGAAAAATTAAATCATAACTTAACTATCACACCTGAGTTCACTGTCTGTATCCACACCCAGTCCTGATTATAGCCACGCCTGTTCTCAATCATGACATCACTTAAATAGAACCTGCCTGTCAAAGTTAAGTACACTAATAGATCCTTAAAAGCTACACATCATGTCGAGATCCAAAGAAATTCAGGAACAATTGAGCAAGAAAGCAATTGAGATCTATCAGTCTGGAAAGGGTTATAAAACCATTTCTAAAGCTTTGGGACTCCAGTTGACCACAGTGAGAGCCATTATCCACAAACAGTGAAGACATGGAACAGTGGTGAACCTTCCCAGGAGTGGCCGGCTGACCAAAATTATCCTAGGAGCGCAGCGACAACTCATCCAAGAGATCACAAAAGACCCCACAACAACATCCAAAGATTTGCAGGCCTCACTTGCCTCAGTTAAGGTCAGTGTTCATGCCTCCACCATAAGAAAGAGACTGGGCAAAAAGACGTGCATATCAGAGTTCCGAGATGAAAACCACTGCTGAGCAAAAAGAACATTAAAGCTCATCTCAATTTTTCCAGGACACATCTTGATGATTGATCTTGATGACAAGACTTCTGGAAAAACATTCTGTGGACTGACGAGACAAAAGTTGAACTCTTTGGAAGGTGTCCCATTACATCTGGTGTAAAAGTAACACAGCATTTCAGAAAAAGAACATTATACCAACAGTAACATATGGTGGTGGTAGTGTGATGTGCTGGGGCTGTTTTGCTGCTTCAGGACCTGAAGACTTGCTGTGATAAATGGAACTATGAATTCTGCTGTCTACCAAAAAATCCTGAAGGAGAATGTCCGGCCATCTGTTCATGACCTCAAGCTGAAATGAACTTGAGTTCTGCAGCAGGACAAGGATCCAAAACACACCAGCATGTCCTCCTCTGAATGGCTGAAGAAAAACAAAATGAAGACATTGGAGTGGAATAGACAATGTTCTGACCTGAATCCTATTGAGATGCTGTGGCATGACCTTAAAAAGGCAGTTCATGCTTGAAAACCCTCTAATGTGGCTGAATTACAACAATTCTGCAAAGATGAGTGGCCAGAATTCCTCCACAACGCTGTAAAAGACTCATCGCGAATTATCGCAAAAGCTTGGTTGCAGTTGTTGCTGCTAAGGAAGCCCAACCAGTTATTAGGTTTATTGGGCAATCACTTTTTCACACAGGGCCAGGTTTGGATTTTTTCTCCCTTAATAATAAAGATCTTGATGTGTAGCTTTTAAGGATCTTTCAGTGTACTTCACTTTGGGAAGGGGGAAATCAGGAAGGGGGCAAAGACTGTTTCATACCACTGTATTTCTATAGCCTTCACCTATTGTGTGACAGCCAGTTATCTATATTTTAAGATCCTCAGTCCATTGTTTAAAGGAGCCCATTGTTGGGTGTAAAGATTTCACCCTGAGGGATTTTAGTGCTCACATAATTTATTGCCTATGTCTGGCTTTCTCACAGTCAGTTCACTTTCCAAGATACAACAATAATACCAATGAATCATCTGGGTCATCATGCTAGACTTTATGTTCAATTTCCAAAGCCAACTGAAATATTTTTGTCCCTTGCAGAATCCGGATGATAAGCGCTGGTATCAGATTGGTATTGTCTCCTGGGGTGAGGGCTGTGACCGTGATGGGAAATATGGCTTCTATACTCATCTGTTCCGAATGCGCCGCTGGATGAGGAAGGTCATTGAGAAATCAGATGGTGATGATGAATGAATACTACATGCATATGGTCTTGCAAGGCAAGCTTCTGACCACAACAACTGCCCACTGCTAATAAAAATGTTGAGAACCACTAGTCTAGAGTATTATCCAACTACTAATAAAAATTCCATTAATTTTCAAATTATGTAACCTCGAGAGTTTTCTTACTGATGATGTATTTGTGATCATCTCTTATCCTCAGTATTACAACCTACTAAATAGGTAAATACAACTTCAAATCAAAAAAAGTTGTGACACTATGGAAAATGCAAATAAAAAACATTGTTCCTTACATTGACTTTGACTTTTATTTAATTGCAGACAGATTGAACCCAAGATATTTCATCTTTTGTCTGATCAACCTTATTTCATTTATTGATAAACATCCATTCCTGCATTTCAGGCATGCAACACATTCCACAGCAAAGCTTTACCACTTTATAATGTTGCTATTCCTTTTCACCAGACTTAAAAGACGGTTTGGCTGAGAGGATACCAAGCAATTTCAGTTGTTAGTCAGGTATATTATTATTCTTCCTGCATGCACATCTTAAGATGTGCAACAGTACGGGGTCGTCATTGTCAGTCGAGTACCCATACCCTCTTCTTCCACAGCTATGCCTTTGTAATGTGTGCAGCATGTGGTTTTGCATTGTCTTGTTGAAAAATGCATGGATGTCCCTGGAAAAGATGTCATCCTGAAGGCAGCATATGTTGCTCTAAAATCTCAATGTGCTTTTCTGCAATTATGCTGCCATCACAGAAGTGGAAATGACCTTTACCAAAGGCACTGACACCACCCAAGAACCTACAGTGAGTCTGTTTATTGGACTACAGTGGTGCTTGAAAGTTTGTGAACCCTTTAGAATTTTCTATATTTCAGCATAAATATGACCTAAAACATCATCAGATTTTCACACAAGTCATAAAAGTAGATAAAGAGAACCCACTTAAACAAATGAGACAAATATTATACTTGGTCATTTATTTATTGAGGAAAATGATCCAATATTACATATTAGCGAGTGCCAAAAGTATGTGAACCTCTAAGATTAGCGGTTAATTTGAAGGTGAAATTAGAGTCAGATGTTTTCAATCGATGGGATGACAATGGCGAGTGGGCACCCTGCTTTATATAAAGAATAGGGATTTACCAAATCTGCTCTTCACGATACATGTTTGTGGAAGTGTATCATGGCACGAACAAAGGAGATTTGAGGACATCAGAAAGAGTTATTGATGCTCATCAGGCTGGCAAAGGTTACAAAACCATCTCTAAAGAGTTTGGACTCCACCAATGAATTCTGAATTACAGTGGGGCAAAAAAGTATTTAGTCAGTCACTGATTGTGCAAGTTCTCCTACTTAGAAAGATGAGAGAGGTCTGTAATTTTCATCATAGGTACACTTCAACTATGAGAGACAAAATGAGGAAAAAAAAAATCCAGGAAATCACGTTGTAGGATTTTTAAAGAATTTAATTGTAAATCATGGTGGAAAATAAGTATTTGTTCACCCACAAACAAGCAAGATTTCTGGCTTTCACAGACCTGTAACTTCTTCTTTAAGAAGCTCTTCTGTCCTCCACTCATTACCTGTATTAATGGCACCTGTTTGACCTTGCTATCAGTATAATAGAAACCTGTCCACAGCCTCAAACAGGCAGACTCCAAATTGAACCATGACCAAGACCAAAGACCTGCAGCAGGCTGTTGAGAGTGAATCTACAATAGGCAAGCAGGTTGGTGTGAATAAATCAACTGTGGGAGCAATTGTAAGAAAATGGAAGACATACAAGACCATTGATAATCTCCCTCGATCTGGGGCTCCACGCAAGATCTCATCCCGTGGGGTCAAAATGATCACGAGATCCATCCATTTTAACAACGAGGTCTTAACAATTATAATCATTTGTAATAGGAAATATAAATCTATCAAAACTTCGGATGTAAACACCCAATCAACGCGGTTAACTCCACCTGCTGTGGATCCATGAGTAGAGACAGGAGATTGAGAGCAGAAGTCCATCATTCGTGTGTGTGTGTTTGTGTGTGTGTGTGTGTGGGAAGTAACTACCTACCTTTTTTGTGCAGGTTACTCATGTTTATGTGTATGACTTTTGTCTCTGATGCATTTACATATTTGCACGCAGGTGTCCTGTGAAAATACCCTCTACATTTACATTACAGTAGCATAAAAAGACTGTGACTACAGTAATGTCAATGTCCATTTCGCTCAATGACCTGTTTCACAGAACATAATATGGTGCATACCTTTATTTAACCTACTACTATAATTATGAATATACTTATACTATACTGATATACTTATTAATTAGGTGCCTTATTTTAATTATTACATATAAAATCTATCCTGCCAATGGAGCTTGGGTACCTTTTTCAGAATCAGAATCATTTATTCGCCAAGAAGAGGGAATTTCTCTTGGTGCAGGTGTCAGCATAAACTTTAATCAAATCTAAATATAGAAAACAAATATAATAAAATTACTATATAAAAAGATATACTGAATATTACACATATGACATGAAATGAAATCATAAATAGACAGTATGTATATAGTGCATATCACGTGCTGCACTGGAGTACAAAGGCACATATACACAGTATATGTAGCTAGCAGCAATTCTAAATGTAGTGTTAGCATATATTAAACATTAAATTAAATATGTAAATGTAAATGTACTCTGCGATGGGTTACTGACTATGGGTTACTGTGCACTGACTATAGTCCTTAGAATTGCATAGTATGTGTAACATGTGAGTAATAAAGTGTGTGTGTGTGTGTGTGTGTGTGAGTGTGTGCAGAGTCTAATGGGGAGGTATGTGGGAATGGTCCTTGTTTAGCAGGATGATGGCCTGGGGAAAGAAGTTGTAAAGGTAGTAGTTGGTGCGAGTCTTTAAGGCTGTCACTCTTGGTCTCTGCTTGGATGGAAACCGCTGGAAGAGGGAGTGTCCTGAGTGAAAATGATCAGCCATGATCTTCCCACCCTCTACTTCATCCTAGATGAGTAAAGAGCATCAAGGGTGGAGAATGGAGAGCTGATGATTTCTTCTGCAGATTGCTTGATGTGAAGAGATGCAGATATAAACCAGACGTAGATGGAGGATATGATGATGGTATGAAGTTTATTTATTATTTATTCATATATGGGCTCTATTTTTGAGTCTTCAAAGTTATTTTTGATATAATTTATGTTGTCCCAAGGTCTCATCCTCATGACATTTATGGATTTTTTTTCTTGCCACTGTGGCCCTAAGTTTGCTGAATTATGGCTCTGGGCCTAGATAGTTGAAAAGTTGCTTTGAGCCAATGCTCTGCTGCAAAAAGTGCTACATACATAAATTTGATGTGACTGTGACAAAAAGTTGCCTGGCCTACTGACTTTGAAACACTCTAAAGCATTACATTCTCACCATAACATTCTTGCATTTTCTCAATAATTTGTGACAATTTAAAGGGATTTTTAGTAAAAATGTAATTAAAAAAATGTTAAAATGATCATTGATGCAGAAATTTCACGATACGATACGTATTGCTGTCTTTGTTCCACGATATGATATATTTTCGATACAAAATGAAGAACGAAATTTTATTTTAATTCCCTTTTTAACGTAGAGATCGAGAAGGCAAATGCAACTTCCTGCTCTCCAAGCTTGGACCATGGTTTGCTTAACTGAGGTTAAACGAAATCACCAAGAGCTCTGCCATTGCTAATTTCGTTATTGAAGGACATGATCCAAGCACCTGAGGATCCACAGTCTCTTCTGAAGGATTTGTCTCAAAATTCTCTCTAGCTTTGCACTATAGAGAGAAATTATGAAAATGTATTTATTATATTTGAGTTTCTACTGTATGTCTTCACATTAACAAAAACAGCATCAAGCATCCCTGCCTTAGAATAAGGGCAGAGATGGGGGTTCATAGTCAAAGAGTCTTAAGGTGATCAGAGACGTTGGGTTGCTGTCTTCTGCCTCCCGTGGGGTTGCCAATGTCTCATGTGATCCCTCTTGGCTGTGTTTCCTACCAGTTCTCCTCTTTCTAGCTATGCTGCTATAGCTAATGCTGCCGGGGTCTCATGCTACACATGGCATCAGTGATTGTTAATAGACACTGTGCTCTTAATCAATAACTAATTACATTTTCTGTTTTCTCTCCGAGCTGTGTTCCGGCAGTTCCCCAGCCCCACACATGATGTTCATCTGCTGGAGCTCCAGTCAAGCTGCTTCCGTCATCAGCTCCAGCCCCCATCATACCCAGGCCACTTAATGCCGATGTGCATACTTCACATTTTATTCGAACTTTGACTCCATGACTTTAGTTTTGCTCTTAGATTTATCATCTACGCCGCCCAAGGAGGTTGGGTCCCCTTTTTGAGTCTTGGTCCTCCCAAGGTTTCTTCCTATAACACCCAGGGAGTTTTTCCTTGCCACTGTCGCCCTAGGCTTGGTCAATTTGGGATTGGATGTAGTTATTAGGAGATAATCTAAACTTGTAAAGTTGCTTTGAGACAATGCTCCATTGTAAAAAGCGCTATATAAATAGATCTTACTTGACTTGACTTGGCTTACCTTCTGAGTTACTGATGCTTCCCAATGCTAAAAATGTCTGTGGTGAGATTATATGCTCTTTCATTACAGTATCTAGACAGAGCATAGAACCTAATACTTAATCTGCCGCTAGATATTGCATGTGTAACACTACAGCACAACAGAACTGTTGGTCTAGAACAGCAGCTGACTGTATGCAGATGATTGCATCTCAGTAGCGCCGGTTGACAAATGGTTCAGTGAAAAAAGAAACAAACAAACAAAAACCTTAAGGTATTCGATTCACAGCTCGTATTGTATCGAAACACCTGTATAGAAAAAAAATGAATATTACTATGAGTATCGTGACACCCGTAGTGTCTTAACAACTTTTGTTGTTCATGCCATTTCCAGGTAGAAAATCTTATTGATCAAATAAAAATTACAAACGTACATCAAAATTTAGCATAATTTTGGATTGCAGGCTCAGTGTCACAGCTATGCTGTGAATAATCCATCAAATAAATAGCACACCAATTAGGCGACAGTTTACATTCCGTATCTATCAGGTGACGTATGATACATGATAAACAACCTGTCCCGTTTCTATCCTTAAAACCAAAACCACACAGCGACATAATCTGTTTTAAGCTTTTAGCTAATCTTCCCATTTCACATAACAGCTGCCCATTGTGATAGACAACACGTTGGGTAATACGTAAACACATGCAAATTATATTTCTAACAATATTTTTTTTTTAAGATTTTTAGAAATATTATATTTATATTTCTTAGAAAAAAAAACACTTGTTATGACTCGGACTTTTATAATGAAATAAGCGGAAGTGCTAGCTGGGTTGGCACAGCTGTGAAATCTTCGGTACGGAGCTCTGAGACTCAGGTACTGTTTCCCTTCTGATTTTCATTGGTGTTTGTGAGCTTTTTGATCAGTTTTATTTATTTCAGGTCAGATTTTATTCTCACATTACGAGGAAAATACAGCGCTAAATTTAACGTAAACAGAAGCAGGTTGTTGACTAGCCTGCTTAGCCTTGCCCACTCCCTCCGGTTACAGTGGAACTCACTGGTGTATCGGGTTTAGTCGGTCATTTATGCTGCTGTAGTCGTGGATATGAATTTGAATGGAGTGTAAACGAAATGTGTAGAAGCACTGTGTAATTTTGTGTTTAATACCACACATGCGTCAGAAAAATGTGACGTACGTATAATAAAACACCCAACGTATGAACAGAGGTGTGTGTGTGTGTGTGTGTGTGTGTGTGTGTGTGTGTGTGTGTGTGTGTGTGTGTGTGTGTCTGTGTCTGTGTCTGTGTCTGTGTGTGTGTGTGTGTGTGTGTGTGTGTGCACCCAGATAGATGTCAGATTTTTGCAAAACTCGGTATGCAGTTATGTCCCAGCAGATATGTAAATGATTACAGATGTGGTCTGATTAGACACTGGGTCTTACCACAAGAGGGTGTAAAAGGGTTTCCCCTGCTGCTATATGCAAAAGGCTCTCAGAGGCTACTTTTTGGCAGTGTACCACATGGTGAGAGATCGTTGACTGCCAGACCTCCCTCTGTGGAGCTCTTGAAGACATTCTGCCCAGTTGACAGACTTTGAGAGAGGAGAGAAGTAGGATGGTAGTTTCGACTAATTGCTGCCATTTAGGCTGTTCTAATGTAGCTGTTTGGAGGTGTTGGGAGCAGTGCAGAAACAGGCTCTGGACAGCCCAGACAGACCACCAGTAGAGAGGATTGTTTGATCCACAGACAAGCACGAGCTGCTCCCAGAGTTTCATTGTCCACCATTCAGACTCAGGTGGCACCAGTGTTAGTTTTGTTGACGACCATTTTTTTCCTACCAAAAAGGAGGTGACTAAACTAAAATGAACGAAAAACAACAAAAACTAGGACGAAATGAACTGAAAGATGCATGCATATAGACCTGAGCTGATATCTTAATTAGATCTTATATAATTAATTCCAACTTGATTATATTTTAAACATCTACTGAATGGCCACACAGGGTGTGAAGCAGATCTATGGTGGAAATTTTGAGTAATAACCACTTTAATGTATACATTTATTATCAGTGTATGCATGTAGATGTTCATGTGAATGGGAAATGTTAAAAAAAGTATTTACGTATTGCAGCGTTTACATTTCATATTTTAGTCAACTAAAGCTCTGTAGATTTATTGAATATTATTATAATTAGCCGAGACTAAAACTAGACAAACTTAAAGCAATTCAGATGACTAAATTATGACTAAAACTAAATTACGTTTTAGTCAAACGACTATGACTAAAACTGAATTAAAATTTGCTGTCAAAATTAAACGCTGGGTGGCACCTTAAATCACAACCCATGTCCTCTCTGCTCAGACCATTTCCAGGTGCTTAACAAAAGGAAATTTGCTGTCACAACGCAAATTGTGTGTCCTGCCATTGACAGCCAGCCATTGTGACCTTCGTTTGCAGTTGTGGCCCAACATGTCTAGCAGTCAACCATCTCTCACCAAGAGATACGTTACCCAAAAGTAGCCTCTGAGAGCCAGTGCAAGACCCAGTGTCTAATCAGACCATGCTTGTAATCATTTTAGGGCTGCAACTAACGATTATTTTAATAATCGATTAATCGGTCGATAATTTTTTCTATTAATATCTATCGGATTAAAAAAAAAAAAAAAAAAAAAAAAAAAAAAAAAAAAAAAAAAAAAAAAAAAAAAAAAAAAAAAAAAAAAAAAAAAAAAAAAAAAAAAAAAAAAAAAAAAAAAAAAAAAAAAAAAAAAAAAAAAAAAAATATATATATATATATATATATATATATATATATATATATATATATATATTTCTTTATTCAGAAATATAACATTGAATAACAGAGCAAATAAGTGATAATTGAATAATAATAAATAAAATTTATTAATAAATTAAATAATAGTGTGTATACCAGGGAGTTTTTCCTTGCCACTGTCGCCCTAGGCTTGCTCAGTTTGGGATTGGACGTAGTTAATAGGAGATAATCTAAACTTGTAAAGTTGCTTTGAGACAATGCTCCATTGTAAAAAGCGCTATATAAATAGATCTGACTTGACTTGACTTGTATTTATTCTGTTTCTTCCTTCTTGGTGCCGTAACAAGATAATTTCCCCTGTGGGATAATAAAAGGCTATCTTATCTTATCTTAATAAAGAAGCATAAATGCATCTCTGATGCAAACACTACATACAAACTCATTCACTCCCTTTCTTTAGGAACTTTGCATTGCAATGCAAAAATGTTAGCATGTCAACATGCTTCTGGCTAAAGCTGGCTCCCTTTTTAGAGACCATATTTCCTGCCACAGAAAATACGCTCAGACAGTGTTGAAGTAGCAGGAATGCATAAATAGGACTTGGCTAGCTTGGCCAATATAGGATATCTGTCTCTTAACTCCATCACTGTCATTATCCAGCTAACAAGCAAAAACAGCATCAACCGTGCTGTGTCCGTTCGCATAGTGTGAGTGCGCTGTTACGTGTCACAAATGAGAATCACCTGTGATAAATTGTCAGTGCCCATGTGACATGAATTACCCAATGAATGATGACTTGTTTTAAAAAGCCACATTATTCACTGTTCTGTTGTCACAATGCTGAAGACAAAGGAGCTGTCTGAGGACATCTGAAGTGCTATTATTAGCAAACTCAAGACCTCCAAACGGTATAAGGCCATCTCCACAGACCTTGGTATTCCTGTTTCAATAGTGCGTAATGTTATTAAGAAGGTTGCCAAGCATGGAAGTATAAGAACCTCCCTGGAAGTGGAGGGAAGATGAAAACTGATGAGTGACGTCTTTGTTGATTGGTGTAAATGGTGGAAAAAACACCATGTCAAATATCCAAAGACCTGAAGGCCAACCTGGAACAGTCTGAGGTCATAGTTTCAACAAGTACCATACGCCACGTACTAAACCAAGCAGAGCTTTATGGGCGAACTCCATGGTAGAAATCATTGCTGAAAAAAAAGACACAAAAGGGAACAACTCCTCTTTGCCAAAGAGTATATGGACAAACCACATTCCTTCTGGGAAAATGTTCTGTGGACAGATGAAACAAAAATGGAGCTTTTTGTCAATGCACGCCAACAGTTTTACAGATGGCGCAATGAAGCGTATAAGGAAAAGTACACCCATCCTACTGCTGCTTTGCTGCATCTGGTACTGGAAGCCTTGACCATATCACAGAAATCATGAAATCAAAGAATTACCAAGAGATTTTGGAGCATAATGTCCTACCCAGTGTAAGAAAATTTGGTTTGAGTTGAAAATCATGGGTCCTCCAGCAAGACAGAGACCCAAAGCGCACATCCAACATCACACAGGAATGGTTGAAAAGAAAAAATGGACTTTTTAAAATGGCCAGCAATGAGGCCTGATCTCAATCTCATTGGGATGAGTTGAAATCTGCCATTGGGAAACAGAACCCTACAAACATTAAAAGAGCTTGAACAAACTGCAAAGGAAGAGTGGGAGGAGCTGATATGTGCAAGAAGCTTATAGAAGGCTACAAGAAACGGTTTCTTCTTTGAAATTACAACATGTAAGCTGAAAAAAATATTACTTTGGACCTCCAATTAAAAAATCCTGATTATATAAATTTGGTACATTTCCATTTATTTATGAAGATATTGAACAGGTTATGCAAAAATGCCGATAATGGTGATCAGGACTTTACATATCTGCCTGAGACATAGTGCTGACATAATTTGTGATACAGTTGGTAAAACGACTCAAAATCGCATTGTACCTGTAACATGACATGTAGGCTCTGTTGGTCCATTTGTTTATTTTCATTTTTAGCGTGAAGATCTCTTTGTTTATACATCTACTGGTGTACAAGTATATTTAAAAAAGGCAGTTGCCCTCAACTTAGGCACTTGTGTCTGAACCAATCTATATCTCTTGCATCACTTCCTCCAGTGCAAAAGTGCCTAAAAGTCTAAGAAACCAAATGCCTCTTTCACAGTGGCTGATTGGCTGATGTCAGTGTTCACCACTGGGAGATCACTGAACATCAGTGGTATACATGTTAGAATTGCAAGCAGAAAGCCATCTCTCTCCAAAAAGAACATTGCTGCTTGTCTGCAGTTTGCTAATCTCAATGTGGGTAGAACAGTCAACAGACGCTGGTAACATGGTGAAAGGGCAAGTTGTGTTATCTGCTCAAACAACATGCTGGCACACCTCGAAACTGTTAAGGATGTTACAGCTTTTGTGAGACAGTTGTTTGGCATGCTATATTAATGTGCCGTTGATGGTGAATGAGAGAGTTTCCCCAGAAAAATAATATATTATTCATTCTGTTTTACATTGGAAGATTTTTAAATAATCAATTTGCATTTTATTGCATGAAATAAGTATTTGATACAACAGGAAAACAGAACTTAATATTTGGTGCAGAAACCTTTGTTTGCAATTACAGAGGTCAGACGTTTCCTGTAGTTCTTGACCAGGTTTGCACACACTGCAGCAGGGATTTTGACCCACTCCTCCATACAGATCTTCTCCAGATCTTTCAAGTTTTGGGGCTGTCGCTGGGCAACATTGAGTTTCAACTCCCTCCAAAGACTTTCTGTTGGGTTCAGGTCTGGAGACTGACTAGGCCACTCCAGGACCTTGATATGCTTCTTACGGAGCCACTCCTTAGTTGCCCTGGCTGTGTGTTTCAGGTCATTGTCATGGAAGACCCAGCCACGTTCCATCTTCAATGCTGTTACTGAGGAAAGGAGGTTGTTGGCCAAAATCTCACGATACGTGACCCCATCCATCCTCCCTTCAATACAGTGCAGTCGTCCTGTCCCCTTTGCAGAAAAGCACCCCAAAATATGATGTTTCCCCACCCATGCGTCACGGTTGGGACGGTGTTCTTGGGGTTGTACTCATCCTTCTTCTTCCTCCAAACACGACGAGTGGAGTTGATACCAAAAAGCTCAATTTTGGTCTCATCTGACCACATGACCTTCTCCCATGCCTCCTCTGGATCATCCAGATGGTCATTGGCGAACTTCAAACAGGCCTGGACATGTGCTGGCATGAGCAGGGGGACCTTGCGTGCCCTGCAGGATTTTAATCCATGATGGTGTAGTGTGTTACTAACGGTAATCTTTGAGACTGTAGTCCCAGCTCTCTTCAGGTCATTGATCACGTCCTCCAATGTAGTTCTGGGCTGATTCCTGACCTTTCTCAGAATCATCCTTACCCCATGAGGTGAGATCTTGCATGAAGCCCCAGACCGAGGAAGATTGACTGTCATCTTGTGTTTCTTCCATTTTCTAATAATTGCGCCAACAGTTGTCGCCTTCTCACCAAGCTGCTTGCCTATGGTCCTGTAGCCCATCCCAGCCTTGTGCAGGTCTACAATTTTGTCCCTGGTGTCCTTAGATAGCTCTTTGGTCTTGGCCATGGTGGAGAGGTTGGAGTGTGATTGATTGAGTGTGTGGATAGGTGTCTTTTATACAGGTAACGAGTTCAAACAGGTGCAATTAATACAGGTAATGAGTGCGGAATAGGAGGGCTTCTTAAAGAAAAACTGACAGGTCTGTGAGAGCCAGAATTCTTGCTGGTTGGTAGGTGATCAAATACTCATTTCATGCAATAAAATGCAAATTAATTTCTTAAAAATCATACACTGTGATTATCTGGAATTTTTTTAGATTCTGTCTCTAACAGTTGTAGTGTACCTACGATCATTTTTAGGTGGGAAAACCTGCAAAATCGGCAGTGTATCAAATACTTATTTTCCACACTGTACATACATACACTGGCCACTTTATTAGGTACACGTAGCTAGTGCTGGGTAGTACCCCCTTTGGTGTTCAGAGCCGAATCAGGTTTTAATTGAATTAAAAAAATTTTTAATGTGGTTTTTTTTTTTTTTTTTTCATTTTACAGCATAAAAAATAAATGAGTACAAACATAACTAAGGAACAAATGCTGTCTAGGAGATAATCTAGTATCCAGTTGATTACAGGAATATTTTACAAACATCAACTCCTACACAGTAATACACAATATTTCACAGACATCTTTTTCTTATCCTCTTAAACACTTGTGCTAGTTGCCCTAATAGGGTGTTTTGAGATCCATTTCTTCCAGTTTTTTGGACAATTTCAATCAAGTTGTTTTTTTTTATGTAGGGAAATCCTGTTGCATCAATTTCTTTTGTATGACAGAATCAGTTTGAGATGATTCTAGCTTCGTGACATGGTGTTCTCCTGCTGGAAGTAGCCACCAGCAGCACACTGGTTGATGTGATGGTACACTGTTAACATAAAGGGATGCACATGATCAGCAACAATACTCAGGCTGGCTGTGGCATTTAAACTTCTTCCCCATTCTGATGCTCAGGTTGAACTTCAGCAGGTCGTCTTGACCATGTCTCCATGCCAAAATGAATTAAATTTCTGCCATGTGATTGGCTGATGAGAAATTTGGGGTAAAAGGATAAATGGGGATAAATAAGTATACCTAATACAGTTAACCTAAAGTTAACTTTAACCTTGTGTGTGTTTGTTTCAAATGTTCTTTATTTCTGCAGGAATATGACATCATCAGATTTTCCCACAAGTTCTAAAATTAGATAAAGAGAATCCAGTTAAAATTAGTCAACCAAATTTAAAACTTGAATAATGTTACTTAATCATTATTTAATGAGAAATATTGCATATATTAACTGCATAAGCAACCTGTAGGATTAGCAGTTAATTTGAATGTGAAATGAGAGTCTGTTGTTTTCAATCAGTGTGATGAAAATCAGGTATGAGTGGGGATCCTCTTGTATTTAAAGAACAGGGATCTATCAAAGTCTGATCTTCAAAACTTGTTTGTGGAAGCATATCATGGCACGAACAAAGAAGGTTTCTGAGTTGTTGCTGCTCGTCAGGCTGGAAAAGGTTACAAAACACCACCAGTTCACAGGGGGTGGCACAGTGGTGAAATTGTTTAGCACAGTCATCTCACAGCCCCAGAGTTCCTCGGTTCTATCCCAAAGTCAGAATCCACCTGTGTGGAGTTTGCATTTCCTCCCCATGTCTACGTGGGTTTCCTCTGGGTGCCCTGGTTTCCTCTACATTTCAAATTCATGCGTTGGGGCTGTGGTAGCCTAGCGGTTAAGATACTGGACTCTGGACCAGAAGGTCCAGGGTTCAAATCCCACCTCTGCCAAGCTGCCACTGTTGGGTCCTTGAGGAAGACCCTTAACCCAAAATTGCTTGAATTGTAAGACTGTATCAATTGTAATTCGCTCTGGATAAGGGTGTCTGCTAAATGCTGTAAATGTAACTGGTTGCTGTAAATCGGCTCATTGTGAATGTGTCTGACTAGGATCGATACAGCCTTGCTCCTGTCTTCAATATCCGTTAATGCAATGTTAAAATAAACAAATAAACTGCTAATTAATTATCGAATTGTGTGTAAATGAAAGAAATTCACAGCAGTTGATACCCTCATCCAGAGTGACTGACCAATAAAGATCACTCCAAGAGCAAGGCATGTAATGGGTATTGAACCCAAAGAAACTGCTAAGCCACTAATGGCCTCTCTCACATTTAATGTTCATGAGTCCACCATTAGACAAACACTAAACAACTATGGTGTGCATTGAAAGAGCTTTGCTGCCCTGTAAGTTGCTGAAAATTATGTGGACGTGCCAGAAGTCTATTGATTGAACTGATTTTTGATGGATGACTCCAAAATCGAACTTTTTGGTTTAAGTGAGGTGTGTGTCTGTGTCTCTGGATATGTGTCTGTACTGTAATTTTGTAATTAGTATGACAGTTGTGTATAGATTGGAATTTTTTCTTAATTTGTTTAGCAGCGCAATTGGAAGGATGACAGCGTATAATGTACAACTTCCCTATAAAGTTGTTTTTGTTGATGCTTCTGGTTACATTCCAAAGTGTTTATAATAGGCTATACGGATTTATGACTTTGTTCACCATTTTTAAGGTTAGGCGTGCATGCTAAACATAAATTGAAATGACTGTATTGTTAAATCAAACCCTTGCCATATGTGATACTTGATACTATCAAGTTTGCTGGAACATCTGTACACATTGGTATGGATCTATGTAAGAGCTTATCATCAAGCCATGTCACATGATGTTTTTGAGATCTTGAGGGTACACTTGTTTGCGCAGTCTAAACTTAATATTACACGTATTCATTCCATGTCATATTTTAAACAAGGAATACAAGACAATATTTAAGTACTTCTCCGATCCTAATGCTTAACATAAGACAGAATGTCTGGGTTTGGTTGATGTTCAACACTATAAAACATCTGGTCCCACACCCATCACATGATATGCTTTTTTGTCTTCTAGTAGATCCCTGAACTTGACCTGAAATACATAGATTGTGCTTGTTTGTTAGTGTATGTGTGTATCTTACAGTCTGTTTTGGGACTAATCAAAGTGGAAAAAGGAGCAGATTCAGAAGCAGATAATATTAAGAAAAAGCCACTTTAGTTTCAGACACTTCATATAAAACAATATCTGGGTCTGACTGATTTTGGTCATCTTAATGACCTCATTAATCATCATTAATCATCTTTGTTATATATCACTCAAGTATAAATTAGGTGTGATGGAGATGATTAACAACATAAAACCTGAAATACACCCAGCTTTGAATTATCCTTGACCTAAAATAAATTGCACTTAAGGAGCAGTAAATCATGACCCTATTTTTGCACTTGGTATGGGGGATCAGTGGTCACAAAGGAACAGGAGTTCAGGTACTTGGGATCAACTGTCCAAGGAAATGGGGAGTGTGGAAAGGAGGTAAAGAAGAGAGTTCAGGCAGGATGGAGTGGGTGGAGAAGAGTGTCAGGAGTGCTGTGTGACAAAAGGGTCTCAGCAAAAGTGAAAGGAAAGATTTATAAGAGAGTAGTGAGACCAGCCTTGTTGTATGGCTTAGAGACAGTGGCACTGACAAAGAGACAGGAAGCAGAGCTGGAGGTGGCAGAACTTAAGATGCTGAGGTTCTCTTTAGGAGTGTCCAGTATGGACAGGATTAGGAATGAGATCATCAGAGGGACAGCACAGGTTGGAAAATTGGGAGACACAATTTGAGAGGGAAGACTGAGATGGTTTGGACATGTGCAGAGGAGGGATAGTGGATATATTGGTAGGAGGATGTTGGAGATGGAGCTGCCAGGCAAGAGACGGAGAGGAAGACCAAAGAGGAGTTATTTGGTTGTGGTAAATGAAGATATGCAGGGAGTTGGGGTGAGAGTAGAGGACGTGGAGGACAGGGTGAGGTGGAAAACCTTTAAACTCGCTGTGGTGGACCCCTGATAAAGGGGAAGAGCCGAAAGAAGAAGATGATGATGAGGGCTTCAAGGGGGTCAGTATTGAGTAATGGATTGTGGAACAAATATGCGAACATCCGTAAAAATATTTTTAAAGTAGTTTGACATTTCTGTTAATTTCGTAATGGCATTGTCCTGGTCCAACCAATCAGTTGACCTTGACTCGGAGGAAACATAAGACATTTGTCCTTAATCAAAATGTACAGAAATAAATTTTTTGCATGTTTATAGCTGGAAAACTTTGCCACTTTTTACTGGCGGAGAAGAGGTTTGGGTATATATCGACTTTGGTCTCTTCATTTCATCCATGTTGACTGCAAACTGTTAGTTTAGCTTCATATTAAACTGACAATGTGCTGGGTGGGTATAAGGCTTCAAAACTGGTACACCGGAAGGTAATTCCCGACGGTACGCATTGTTCATATACCTACCAGTGCATTAGCAGAAAAACACAGCTATACCAAATAGGCAGCAAATGACCCGATTTTTCGGACCACTAAGGCGGCACTTAAAATCCTTTTAATTTCTCAAAACTCGACAGTGCGCCTAAAATGCGGTGCGTCTAATGTATGAATTAATTCGGTGTGCTTTCTGACCTAGAACCGATGTAGATGGTCACTGGGCGTAATACATCTGTCAAAATGTTATAGAACGGCCTCGTAAGTACGAAGCTTACGGCCACCGTAGTGCGCAGCATAGCGGAGAATACGGTTATGTGCTTCAGCATAGGGTACGTGCATTCATTTCATTTATTTTTGCAGCGGATTTCAAACACGAGCGCTATTCGGTCAGCAGACAACATGGTCATAGAGCAGTGGTGAGAGGATTCCAGCATTTAACGAATCAATGGTACGGAAGTGGAGGAAGCAAGAAGAGGTAAAAGACCAACTGAGCTTCCGACGGAAATTAAGAGTTTTTGTTTCATTCATGCGCCTTATAAACCCGGTGCGTTTTATTAGCCCGAAAATACGGTATATAATATTTTTCGCCGCTACAGCACTGCTGAGCTCTGAGTGAAAATACATCACCGCGAACAGCATTCTGGGTAAAGCTCCCCTAGCCAGGTTAGCATAACATTACACACAGCCTAGAAGAAACAGTTGTTAGCGGGGGAAAGGGCTTCATCAGATTAAAGAACAGGAACACAGAACGGATTATAAAGTGAGATCAGAGAGGCAAAGAAGAACCACATTATGAACCGCAGTAACTCTTCGGTTCAGGGCCAATTATTAACCCATTAATTCAAGGTCTTACCAGAGAAAAATACTTCAGCCAAAAATAGCACCTCTTTTCTTGTAAGCTCTGTTGTTTAAGGCGTTTACAGGATGGCACAATAAAAAAATCTGTTTTTAAGTCGGCAACTGTTTCAGCATTCTATTCGGTAATTTTGTGGGGCGAAGTACCCCTTTAGTAGTCAAAGCCTTCTTATGTACAGTTAACAGATGGCAGGTTTAGCGTGAATGGCTTCAGCAGTTCATATAAACGATTCTGTGCCGGTCAACACATGAACAGCACAGAGCTTATAAACTTAACTCGCCACAAACACACTAGTTCAGGTCAGGTCATTATTCAAAGTTTTCAGGCATCGAGAGTTTTTCTGTCATTAATGCGAAGGAGCGTTATAGATCAGCTTTGGGTTTTGAGTGTACTTGGCAAGGCAACCACAGAGTGTGTGTGTTTAACAAGAATTGCTTTGATTTAGATTTGCCTTTAAACACCATACCACACTGTGACCTGCTAAGAGCTGATCTGGGATCATACTCTATCTAAAGTTGCTAGAGTAAAACTAAAGCCAGTTCATCAGTAATGGGTAGACTTGCAGGCACTGGCAGTGACGCTGCTGATTCTTTGTGGCAGGAACCATGCCTCTGCATCCCCCACTTGCTCGTGATATATAGACATGTCAGAACAGATTCAATATCAGAATCCCACACGTTGCTCATGCGGCAGCCCTATGGTTAGACACGTTACATGTGCGCGCACACACACACCCCTTATGCTTTATTTAAATGGGCCCTGCCCACATTAACCCTGTGTATGCAGTTATGATATTTTTATTGTGCACAAACTAAGGTTATGTTTCTCCTAAATTCATGTAATCTTAACTGACTCTCAGAAAATGTTGGTGACACTATGGAAAATTGCAGGGTACTCAGGGGTATTATGTCACCAAAATATATTTGTCGTCCTTTTACCATTTAAAGTTTTGTTTTCCATCCACAAGAACATTCACCTCTTCTAGATGTGTTTACTGACCATTGCACATGCTCTGCAGACAAACGCAGAGATAAGACTCCATATTGGAGTGCCTGACAAGGTTAGCCAAAGTAATCCACATGTGGTTTTTTTCAGCTATTGATGGTTGACGGTTCTTGTTGCAGTGCCATCTGGGGCTTCAGAGGTCATGGGCATTCAGTTTAGGCTTGCCCCCTTGCTCTTTATGCAATGAAATTCCTCCAGATTCCTGGAAGGGATTGACATATTTCAGCCCTGACTTTTCTGATTTGGCTTGTTTTGCATTGTCTTGTTGAAAAATGCACGGATGTCCCTGTGAAAGATGTCGTCTCCAGGGCAGCATATGTTATTCTAAAATTCTACAACATGTTATTCTAAAAATGTACTCTTCTGCATTAATGCTGCCATCACACAAGTGTAAATGACGTTTACCATGAGCACTGACCCAATCCCGTACCTTGAGAGAGTCTGGCTTTTGAATTTGTTTGCCGATAACAGTCTGGATGGTCCTTTTCGTCTTTGGTCCGGAGCACATGGCGTCCATTTCTTTCAAAAAAGATCTGGAATACTGACTGGTCTGACCACAATACACGTTTCCGCTGTGTGAGGGTCCATCCTAGGTGCCTCTGAGCCCAGAAAAGTTCAAACCACTCCTAGACATGGTTAATGTAAGGCTTGTTTTTTGCACAGTACTGTTTTAAATGGCATTTGTGAATGTAAATCCGTATTGTAGTGATTGATAAAGGTTTGATAAAGTAATCTCTTGCCCATGTGGTTCTGTCAGCTATTGATGAATGATGGTTCTTGATGCAGTGCAGTCTGTGGGATCAGAGATCATGCCTCTTCAGTTTAGGCTTGTGCCCTGGCCCCTTTATGCACTGAAATTCAGATTCCTTGAATTGTTAATGATATTATGCACTGCAGAGGGAGAAATATGTAAATCCCTTCCAATCTTTCTTTAGGGAACATTGATTTTTAAACGTTCCCCCGTCCCAACTTTATGGAATGTGTTGCAGGCCTGAAATGCAGGAATGGATGTTTATTAACAAATTAAATGAAGTTGACTAGAAGAAAACATCAAATATCTTGGGTTCATACTGTCTGCAATGAAATACAAGTCAAAGGAAATGTAAGAAATGCTGCATACATTTTTTATTTGCATTTTCCATACCGTCCCAACTTTTTCTGATTTCTGGTTGTGTATGCCTACGTAAAATGTTACTCTGGCCACTCCAAAATGTTGATATTGTTTTCTCTTAATAATTCCTTGACCAATTTTTTTGTATTTGTATTTTCCATACTGTTTAAACTTTTATCTGATTTGAGGTTGTTAGCTAGATTAATCATTGCTGAAGTGGAAGTGCCCATTGGCAGGGTAAGCCTGGGTCGAGGGACAAATTATGAAGCCACATTCATAATTTGAATTATGAGGAGGACTAAGAATATTTTTAATGATAATAAACATGTTAGTCCAAAGTATTAATAGGTAATAGATAGTAATTAAAAACGTCGCCTATTCCCTTGATCCTCCTGTGCAGGTCAGCGCAGCGTTCAGTTTGACCAGCAGCAGTACAATGAAAATATCAGTCATGTGTTGTTCAGAAAACACACACAAAAAAAAAAAAAAAAACCCCACTAACAAATAAATCTTTCAGTTCCAGCTGGTTTCAGCCAGGAGTTTTTATTTTGGTGTGTCACTATTGTAGAGTGTTCTACAATAGAGAGTAGAGAGTTCTCAAACACACCAAAATAAAAAGTGACTGTCATCTGATGTGACTGAAAGATAATGTGCATTCCTAAGGCATCTTACTTTCTATTTTTGTGTGTTTACCAGGTCTGTTTATTGTGCTGAGAGGACAGTCATGTCCTCAGATATGTCTGGTTGATGCAGGATGAGCTGGGGGGGGGGGGACGACTTCCAGTGCGACCTTAGACCAGCTGAACTTGTGCCGGACAAGCAGTGGCCCCAAGACGACCATGGCCAGATTCACAAGTCTCTAGTCAGTCTATGCTTGTTTTGTGTCTCGATATTAATATAGTTACATAGTTAAGTTGGTTGTGAAAGTTGCCTCGTGAGAACTATACCCACTAAGTCCAGTCAAATTCGTATTACCCTTTTGCTGTGTCCAATTGGGTGACAACTTTTAGTTGTAATGGTGAAAAAGGAACACGTCCAGTTTATGCTAGGGTTTTTAGAGAAAGTATGTATCATGACGATAAAACTCTTAGCAGGCTGCCAAATCATTAATCAAGGTCATTCAGTGTGTTAGAATTATCGGGTTGCCATTTCCAAACTGTGGACTACAGAAAGTTAATTTTGTCAGTAAAAGGAACCGTTTTGTCCTCGGTTTACTGAAAAAAAAACTCCTTGGGAGGACCCAAGACTCAAATAGGGACCCATCCTCCTTGGGCAGCCTAGATGTAAATACAATAATGAAGAGTATATGTAAAAGATAATACCCTATTTAAAGATAGATAGAATTAAATTATATAGACTAAGAGATTTGAACTAATAAAAATAGAGAATAAGATCTATAGCATATAAAGTTATGATTGATATGAACTATGAAGCATAGTCCAAGTGGAAGAGTTTTACTGTAGTTTTGGTGTCCGGAGGTATTACCCTCTGATGGGTACTGAGTAATGGATGAGGCTGGAAACAGAGAGAGTCACCAGAGGATTACAGTACGTTCAGCAGATGAGGAGGAAAAGGGCAGTGTTGTTCAGCTGCATCACTGGATCTAAGGACTTCATCCCTCAAGTCGCTGGGGGCAGTGAGGAGAGGCTGGTGCTTGTCCTTGACCTGAATCCTATTGAGATGCTGTGGCATGACCTTAAAAAGGCCATTCATGCCAAAACCCTCCGCAGGGCTGACTACAAACACTTTGCAGAGATGAGTGGCCAAAATTTCCTCCACAAACACTGTAAAAGACTCACTGCAAGTTATACAAACGCTTGGTGGAGTTCTGGGTGGCCAAATCAGTTATTCGATTAGGGGGGCAATCACTATTTCACACAGAGCCATGTAGGGGTTGGATTTTTTCCTTAATAATAAAGACCTTCATGTGTTCACTTTGTTGTGTTTGACTAATATTTAAATTGGTTTGATGTTCTGAAAACATTAAATGTGACAAACATGCAAAAAAATAGGAAATCAGGAAGGGGGCAAACACTTTTTCACACCACTGTATATATAAAGTCCAAATATATCAGCTTATTTGCCTATATACGATTCTTTCCTTTCAATAACAGTCAAAAGTCTGTCATCTACAGAACTGGTGAGTTTTTGTTATGGTGTCTTTGCTGATACTGTTTGCAGCATCACTGATTTCCATCCACAGACGTCCATTTGAATAAACTTGCTTCTTCAGACTTTCCCAGTAATTTCAATAGGGTTTAAGTCAGGTGAGGAAGTTGGCCACTGCATAATTTTGTCATCAGCAAACCAGTTTTTCTTGAACCATTCATGGGTATAGTGGGAAGCATGAGATGGAGCGTTGTCATGCATTACAAGGGATCCTTAGCCTTGCACCATGACCCTTCCTCCATGGTAAGAACTGTTGCTCCAAGAAGGTACAGAATCCCTCAGAGTTCAGTTTTGATCCATCTTGCAGGGCCAATAAGTTCATCATCAATGATACCAGCCCCGAACATGACACCACCGCTGCCTTGTTGCCTCGGAGTCACATTGGAGCAGAATGGCCTTTCACGCCACAAGCCCATTCATCTGGTCCAGCAAATGAAGCATGGCATTCGTCAGTGAATATTACTTTAGAGAAGTCGGCCTTCCTATATTGTTTAGTCCATTCTGTTCTCACTTCTCTATGTTTATTGTTAAGTGGGGGGCATTGTTTTCATTTTGCACACTTTTGCTATATTATTTAAAATTTTACAGTGAACTGTTTTATTTATTTCTCCTAGTCCACAGTCTTCAAATATTTTCTTACTGGTTTCTTGCTTTGTGTTTTTGCAAGTTGTCTCTTGATTCTTGTGAAATCCCGAATTTTAAGATTACAAAACTTGTGTTCCACAAGTTTCTTCCTATCTCCATAACTAGTCTGCAGAACTTTACTGTGCGATGATCACGCTGAATTAACTTTGATATTTCCAATTTTTAGGTGTTTTCTTATATTCTTTTTTCCTCTGCTGTAAGATGTAGTTTTTGTAAAGGGGAGTTGGGGAACATATTTTTATTAGGGTCCAATTAGGGATTAATTTAGAACAGCTGTGCTAATTAATAAAATGATCTATTGACGCGTAGCCAAAAAAATACATGGATGCGCAATAATTCTGAACACACTGTACAGTGGGGCAAAAAAGTATTTAGTCAGCCACTGATTGTGCAAGTTCTCCTACTTACAAAGATGAGAGAGGTCTGTAATTTTCATCATAGGTACACTTCAACTATGAGAGACAAAATTAGAAAAAAATCCAGGAAATCACATTGTAGGATTTTTATAGAATTTAATTGTAAATTATGGTGGAAAATAAGTATTTGGTCACCCAAAAACAAGCAAGATTTCTGACTCTCAGACCTGTAACAACTTATTTAAGAAGCTCTTCTGTCCTCCACTCATTACCTGTATTAATGGCACCTATTGACCTCATTATCTGTATAAAAGACACCTGTCCACAGCATCAAACAGTCAGACTCCAAACTCAACCATGCCACGACCAAAGAGAGGTTGAAGAACACCAGGAAGAAGATATGTAGATCTGACACCAGGCTAGGAAGAGTGCATCTACATTGGGCAAAGGCAGGTTGGTGTGAATAATCAACGTGGGAGCAATGTAAAGGAAAAATTGTAGGAAAGAAGCCGTCAAGGACCATTGATTAATCTCCCTCGAATCTGGGGCTCCACGTAAGATCTCATCCCATGGGGTCACAATGATCATGGGGGGAACGAACGGTGAGCAAAAATCCCAGAACTACACGGAGGGACTGATGAAATGACTGCAGGAGAGCTGGGACCAAAGTAACAAGGCTGACCTTCAGTAACACACTACACCGACGGGACTCATCCTGCAGTTCCAGGCGTGTTTCCTCTGCTTAAGCCAGTACATGTCCAGGATCGTCTGAGTTTGGCAAGCAGAGCATATGGATGAAGAACAATTTTAGTTGCATCCCCAGAAACCCAGACTGCTGTGAAGCATGGGGTGGAAACGGAAAACACATGCTTTGGGGCTGTTTTTAACTGCAAAGGGGACAGGGACGATCTGATCCGTGTTAAGGGAAGAATTGAACGGGGCCATTGTATCGTGAGATTTTTTTTTTTAAACCAAAACCTCCTTCCATCATGCTGAGAGCATTTGAAGATGGAATGTGGCTGGGTCTTACCGAGCATGACAAGATCCCCCAAACCACACCGTTCAGGAAAAAAAGAGTGGCTCTGTAAAAAGACCATTTCATGGGTCTGGAGTGGCCTAGCCAGTCTCCAGACCTCAACACCATAGAAATTTGTGGAGGGAGTTGAAGTCCGTGGTTGTCAGCAACAGCCCCAAACATTCAATGATCTAGAGGAGATATGCAGGAGGAATGGCAAAATCCAGCTACAGTGTGTGCCCAAAAACCGGTGAACACTTAAAGGAACGTTGACCTCTGTCATTGCCAACAAGGTTATGTTACAGAGTATTGAGTGAAAACTTTGTTAGACCAAATATTATTTTCCACCATTAATGTACAATTAATTCTTTAAAATCCTCACAATGTGATTTCCTGGATTTTTTTTCCATTCTTGTTTCTCATAGTTGAAGTGTACCTATTGAGACAATTACAGACCTCTCTCAACTTTTAAGTAGGAGGAAAACTTGCACAATCGTGACGACTAAATACTTTTTTGCCCCCATGTATATTAGGAAACAGGTGGCAGCCTGATTGTGGATATCAGATACATCTTTGGAAGATCTTTCTCTGCCGCAATTAAAACGCCGTTATGCTGAAGAAAGAGATAAATAAAACAGATCAACACATCAAACTTCTCAAGCAGATTATCAGGGTAGTTTTGGGGGGCATTTACACACACATTTTTATGTGGCTTAGCTCTGTATGGTCATCCTGTGACACTCTCATGAAATGGTTCAGTTAAAACGGGCGTCTTTGAGTTATAGTTATTATAACCATTCCATGTTTTGGCTACTGTGATCTCCCCTGTGAGAGGGGGAAGCGTCAGTGGACCATCCTGCTACAGACTCGCACCCGACCCGCATTTTTTAAAAGCAGTACCCTAGATGATTCTCAGTTCCTAGGTTTGAGCCGCTCAAAGCAATAACATTTACTTTTATAAATGGCCCAAACCAAGATATTTTTTCTTAAAACCACAATTTGGCTGATATTTATGACCAGTATGGGTCATTGTGCAGGATGTGTCCTTAGAATGGGGGATGTGATGAACCTAGAATCATGAGAGATTGAACCGTTGCCTAGAATCTGGTCAACAGAGAGATCTGGGAAATTCCTGGTAACACAGTTTATTACTTGAAACTTAAGGTGGTCAGTGAGTGGTCCCCAAAACTTTTCAGGGAATAAAATAAACCAAAATAACCTGCATAGACAGCTGCCAGTGTCCAAACCGCAGTTTTGAAATAAGACATTTTTAAAAAAGGCACCAAGGAAAATAAAAAAGCATGTTAGATCACATTTTAAATGGCCTTATGATACAACAAACGGGTAAGGGTAATTAAAAGGGTAACAGCTCAGTTGCCAAATAGTCTTAAACATAACTGAAAAAGTTGTAAAAACCTTCAGCATAAAATGTTGACTCGCTCGTACATGGTGGTCTTTTCCACATAACTGGGGTGTATAGGTATACTGAGGATTTTGTGCACATATCAGATTTATGTATTAACAGCCATTTTTCCTGTGTAGCTACAGACATTAGGAGTCTCACTGGAAGCTCTCATCTGGCATGGGATGACCCATTCTATGATATCGCAAGGCATCAGATAGTTGAGGTTGCAGGTAGGTAATTAAAGATTTTTTATATATTGCTGATTAAAAAAGCAAGGCCAGTATTAAGCAAAAGTTTGAAACACTTTCTGAACTTTTCTTTGCACCCTTTTTCTGTCCCTTCTACACCTTCTCTGTGCAGGCGATGACAACTTTGGCCGAAAAGTGATAGTGTTCAGTGCGTGTCGCATGCCCCCCAGCCATCAACTAGACCACCACAAGTTACTGCTGTATGCAGCTGTACAATACATTACTAAAGAACTACAAAAGCTGGAAACCACTGTGTGATTCTAATATGCTTTAATTGTTTTGAATTACAGGTACCTAAAACAGACATTGGATACATATGTGGAGAGTGATTATACATTGATCTACTTCCACCATGGCATGACCAGTGAGAACAAGCTATCTCTCAGCTGGCTGCGAGATGCTTACCGTGAGTTTGAAAGAAAGTAAGTCACTGTACCATATAAAATAGTAGTCCATTCAGAATTATATACCAAATGTCATGGGGTTAATTCTGTTTTCTGTCTCACTAGGTATAAGAAGAACATTAAGGCATTTTACATTGTCCATCCAACAATGTTTATCAGAACTGTCCTCATCTTCTTCAGGCCGTTCATCAGGTTGATACAAAACTACACTGTGTATATAGACAGATGTGCTAAAACATTATGACCACCTGATCTGCAACAATATTTAGGTAGGTAGAAATTGAAATTGGCATCCACGTAAATGTCCGGACCTGAAGTTTCTCAGTGGAACATTGCCCAGGGCGTCACACTCCCTCCACCTGCTTGTTCTTCTCTCACAGTTCATGGTATATTCTGGTGAAATCACTCCCCTGCAGGTAAATGCCGTTCTAGTTCCACCCGGAAATGGGACTCACGAGACCAGAAAGTCTAGTTCAACTCATTGTAAAACCTTTTGATGGAGGGCCAGAGTTAGCATGGCTAGTACTCTGACCTGCTTTTCACAGCCCCAGCAGGGTGTGATGTGCTGAGTGTTGTGACACATTTGTCTCTTAATCAGCATTTAAATTATCCCAGACTTATAGCCCTTCTTTTTTAAGTCCATCTACAGTTAGCAGATGCCCTTATCCATAGGCACGTAAAGAAGTGGTTTCTGTTGTTCTCAATAGACTTTAACAAATGCTAGTACAAATAGCCTACAGTGCAAAAAACATCCAACTAAAACCCCGTTAGGAGTTGACATAGGTAAAGGACATTGTCTCAAAGGAAGGGAACATTAAAATTATTTTTAATGTGTAAATGCAATCTCAGTCTAGGGCGAATGAACGGACGAGTCCTTAGTCACTGTTTTGAAGCCAGCAAGAGATTATGGAAGGACAGAGAAGAGTCTTGATTCTGGTCTTCCTTTGGGGTGGCACCAGTTGAGCCGTGTTTGGGTCACAAATATTATGTCTTTTAAGTGTTGTGAGAAGGAATGGCAACATTACAAAGTGGTAAGTGCTAACATTCTTGCAGGCCTGAAATGCAGGAGTAATGTATATTAACAAATGAGTTAATGAAGTTAAAAAGTCATAGTAAATACTGTCCCAGCTTTTTGTTTGAAGTACAGAGCAGGGCACCGCAAATAGTTTAGCTTTGATAAAAGACTGGACATGCTCACAAGATACCCTTCTTTGTCCTCACACATCAGTAAGCCTGGGTGGCCAACACCCTGATGGCAGTTCACTGTTTGTCTGTTCTCGTACTACCGAGAATAGGTACTCATCACTGCTGACTGAGAGCACCCCACAGATCTTCAGAGATGCTCCATACCAGTCGTCTAGCCAGAACAATTCGGTCCTTGTCAAAGTTGCTTAGGAAATTTTGCTTGATTATTAATTCTGCGTCTAAAGCCTACTATCCACCTAATATATCCCAGACCATGACAAGCACAGGAACGAGATGATCAGTGTTATTTATTTGATCTGTGAGTGGCCATAATGTTTGTGTGTGCATCCCCATAATCATTTCTTACCCTTACGCAGTCCATAGGTGTTTGAAATGACTTGTTTGTACACTGCCTGGCCAAAAAAAATGGTCACCACCTAGATTTAACTAAGCAAATGGGTAAGAGCCTCCCATCGGATAATTACAGCATTGCTGATTGTTTCAGCTGGCAACAAGTTATTTAACCCTGACTGATGCAGTGAGGAGCTTCTCATTTGTTAAACAACCAAGACGCGTCCTGTGGTCGTGGAAAAGATGTTAATCTGTTTCAGGAGGGTCAAATTATTGGCATGAATCTAGCAGAGAAAACATCTAAGGATTTTGCTGAAACCACTAAAATCGGGTTAAGAACTGTCCAACATATTATTAAAAGTGGAAGGACAGTGGGGAAACATCATCTTCAGAAGGAATATGGTCGGAAAAAAAATCTTGAATGATCGTGATTGGCGATCACTTAAACGTTTGATGAAATCAAATCATAGACAAACAACAGTAGAACTCAGGGATATGTTTAATAGTGAAAGTAAGAGCATTTCCACATGCACAATGCAAAGGGAACTCAAGGGATTGGGACTTAACAGCTGTGTAGCCTTAAGAAAACCACTTGTTAGTGAGGCTAACTGGCAAAATGGGCTTCAATTTGCTAGGGAGTATGAAGATTGGACTTGAAAGAAGCAACGGTTGGACTCGAACGATTGAAGCAACAGAAGAAGGTCCTGTGGTCTGATGAGTCCAGATTTACCCTGTTCCAGAGTGATGAGTGTATCAAGGTCAGAAGAGAGACGGCTGAAGTGATGCACCCATCATGCCTAGTGCCTACCGTACAAGCCTGGGGGCGATGCTTTGATCTGGGGTTGCTGCAGTTGGTCAGGTCTAGGTTCATCAACGTTATGTGCCCAACAAATGAGGTCAGCTGACTCCCTGAATATACTGAATGACCAGGTTATTCCATCAATGGATTTTTTCTTCCCTGATGGCACAGGCGTATTCCTAGATGACAATGCCAGGATTCATCGGGCTCAAATTATGAAAGTGGTTCAGGGAGCATGAGCTGTCCAGAGCTGAACCCCATTGAGGATCTTTGGGATGTGCTGGAAAAGACATTGTGCAGTGGAACAAATCTCCCATCATCAATACAAGATCTTGGGGAAAAATGAATGCACCTCTGGACAGAAATAAATGTTGTGACATTGCAGAAGCTTGTGGAAACGATACCACAGAGAATGCGTGTCGTAAACAAAGCTAAAGATGGTGCAACGAAATATTAGTGTGTGACCTTTTTTTTTGGCCAGGCAGTGTATGTATGTATTTATGTATATGTGTATGTATTTATGTGTATATATTATGTACTATAATTTACATAATGTATTATATATGTTAAATTAAACATAATATGTATGTTGTTTGTTTTTGTTTTTTTTCCCTTGTGAACTTTGTGATTGACTTTTTAATCGTGTGTTCCACAGTTTTAAGTTTGGACGTAAAATTCACTATGTAAACTACCTGAGTGAACTCGAAGAGATCGTGAAGTGTGACCAGCTAGTCATCCCCAGTCGAGTCAGAGCGTAAGACTCACATACAGTACTATACCCCACTGACACACAGCCATTACACGCTATAGGGATTCATTAGGGCCTATTTAGAACACCACGCATAATGCTTAATAGACTGTACATTGTGTACAACATGTTTGCAACGTGCAGTGCATATTCCAGTCCAAATGCTGTTTGTGTGTTATAGGTATGATGATAAGATCCGTCTGAATCTGAAGCCGTCTGTGGTGCCTGGTCCAATTTCACCAGCACACAGCCCTCCTCTCCCCTTCCAGCAGTTTGGGGTCTCACTCTCAGTGTAAGTAAACTGTATTACTTGGGTGATGGCCAGGAATGGTCAGACACAAGTCAGTGTCTATCAGGTTTCCTATAGGCGTTCTAATAGGTTCCTCCTGATCAGGAGCTTCCTTTGTGACATGCGGTGCACTGATTGTGATTATATATTTAATGTATCTGTTTATTTTATCACATCACTCAATTATGAGTGTATTTGGAATCATTTAATCTATTAAATTGAATTTATTATTTCTGTAAACCTATAACATCTTTTTTTAATGCTTTGGATTTATGCTACATCAAACACTATCTTTAGACTATACAGGTGTCTACAAAGTAAGTCCCCCTTTAACAGTGTTAGTGTGTGTGTTGATATGGATAAACCCGGGTTCCTTGTGCTTCATATCAATCTGAAAACATCCTCTCGTGCGTTGGTCTTTGAGAAACAAATGTATTAAAGTGGGACTTGCATTATAGACACCCTGTATATCAGATAAGCACTATTACATTGTTGAATGACAAAGGTCAATATCAAAAGCATTTACCATAATAGTTTAAAAGGGTAATAATATCTGAGCATGATATGTACTCGTTTACGGCTATGCACATACAGAGGGTTATCATCTCATGAGTGTACTGTGTGTTTAGGTTGAGAGAGAGGGCTGCAGATTCAGCTGGCATTCCACTAGTAATGAAGGACACCATCAGTTTCCTCCAGGAACATGGTGAGCATCAAGCTGAACATATATACACCATGTTCAGCTTGCAATTTTATTTAAAATTAGAATTGTCTTTTCAACACTGTTTATTTTATTTATTTATGGGGTTTTTTTTCAAACGGCCTATATCAGGCATTTGTCACTTGGCTTCTGAACTACATACAGTGGGGCAAAAAAGTATTTAGTCAGCCACTGATTGTGCAAGTTCTCCTACTTAGAAAGATGAGAGAGGTCTGTAATTTTCATCATAGCTACACTTCAACTATGAGAGACAAAATGAGAAAAAAAATCCAGGAAATCACATTGTAGAATTTTTAAAGAATTTGTTTGTAAATTATGGTGGAAAATAAGTATTTGGTCACCCACAAACAAGCAAGATTTTTGGCTCTCTCAGACCTATAAAGTCTTCTTTAAGAAGCTTTTCTGTCCTCCACTCGTTACCTGTATTAATGGCACCTGTTTGACCTCGTTATCTGTATAAAAGACACCTGTCCACAGCCTCACACAGTCAGACTCCAAACTCAACCATGGCCAAGACCAAAGAGCTGTCGAAGGACACCAGGAAGAAAATTGAAGACCTGCACCAGGCTGGGAAGAGTGGAATCTACAATAGGCAAGCAGGTGGTGTGAATAAATCAACTGGGAGCAATTTGTAAGACATACAAGACCATTGATAATCTCCCTCGATCTGGGGCTCCACGCAAGATCTCATCCCGTGGGGTCAGAATGATCATGAGAATGGTGAGCAAAAATCCCAGAACTACACGGAGAGACCTGATGAATTACCTGCAGAGAGCTGGGACCAAAGTAACAAGGCTACCATCAGTAAACACACTACGCCACGAGAGCCTCAGATCCTGCAGTGCCTGAAGTTTGCCAGAGAGCATATGGATGATCCAGAAGAGGATTGGGAGAATATCATGTTGTCAGATGAAACCAAAATAGATCTTTTTGGTAAAAAACTCAACTGGAGGAAAAAAAGGATGCTGAGTCGCATCCCAAGAACACCATACCTACTGTGAAGCATGGGGGTGGAAACATCATGCTTTGGGGCTGTTTTCTGGAAAGAGGGACAGGGACGACTGATCCGTGTTAAGGGAAGAATGAACGGGGCCATGTATCGTGAGATTTTAAGCCAAAACCTCCTTCCATCAGTGAGAGCATTGAAGATGGAACGTGGCTGGGTCTTCCAGCATGACAATGATCCCAAACACACCGCTCGGGCAATGAAGGAGTGGCTCCGTAAAAAGCAGTTCAAGGTCCTGGAGTGGCCTAGCCAGTCTCCAGACCTCAGCCCCCATATCAAATTTGTGGAGGGAGTTGAAAAGTCCGTGTTGCCCCCAAAACATCACTGCTCTAGAGGAGATCTGCATGGAGGAATGGGCCAAAATACCAGCTACAGTGTGTGCCAACCTGGTGAAGGCTTACAGGAAACGTTTGACCTCTGTCATTGCCAACAAAGGTCTATGTTACAAAGTATTGAGTTGAACCAAATTTATTGACCAAATACTTATTTTCCACCATAATTTACAATTTAATTCTTTTAAATCCTACAAAGTGATTTCCTGGATTTTTTTTCTCATTTTGTCTCTCATAGTTGAAGTGTATCTATGATGAAAATTACAGACCTCTCTCATCTTTCTAAGCAGGAGAACTTGCACAATCAGTGGCTGACTAAATACTTTTTCACCCCACTGTATACAGCTAGGCATTTAGCAGACGCCCTTATCCAGAACGACTTACACCTTACACAGTCTTACCAATAACAACTGTTGCAATCCAAGCAATTAAGGGTCTTGCTCGAAGACCCAACAGTGGCAGCTTGGCCGAGGTGCGATTTGAACCCTGGACCTTTTGGTCCGTAGTCCAGTACCTTAACCGCCAGGCTACCACAGTCCCACTGGCCAAGTTTAATTTTTTTTATTATAAAGATTATAATTAACCTTTAGTAGTCTGGGACTGCTTTGCCCACTTTCGTTGTCCTATATATAAAACCTTACATAAAACATTACCATGCAACATGCACAACCTAGCCAATATAACCTGATCATTTTTTTACTTGGGCGTACTGTATCAAAACAGTGGACCTAGACCCGTAGTTAAACAATCAATAAAAATGGCAGTGCAATGCTTCTTCCTGTCTGTGGCCATATAGAGAGAGATTAATCCACTGTAGTAGCAGAGATGGTGCTGTGTCTTTCCCTAAAGCCAGAGTGAAAATTAAACAGGACAGAATTTTCACACAGAAATGGTTTAAGCTGATTATTTGCTAGAGATTCTAATATTTTAGGTACACATGACAATTTTGAGATTGCTCTGTAGATATTTACGTCTGCCTCCTTTAGTCCTTTATACAATGGAATTACATGAGGCTATTTTCCAGATCCTGGGATTTCTGCATGATAAAACAGAAAGATTAAAATATAGGTAATGCGTTATAAAATCATTGGAGCTGCAAGATGCAGGAAATGAGGGTTCAGTCTGTCTTCTCCACTAGTTTATAGATGGTTTACTAGAATAATATTAGATATGACTTATGCAGAAAGGGGCTGAAGTGTGAAGAAACCATGGTTCAGTTTGATCTAATGGCAGATTTGAATCAGTATTTTGAAAAATGTGGACATCAAATGAAAGAAAGACAATTAGAAGAATTTTGTAGCTTGTGGCCCAATTTTTTTTTTGCCCAGGAGTATGATTTATCTGAAAAATGTTTTCAGTAGTGAAACACCACAAGAGTCAGTGGGAAGCCAGTCCTGTGATTTGTTTAGAAAATGTTTGGTAATACTAGATTCAGTCACAGTAAAACAAATTACTGTGAGGTCCAGCTCTGCCCATACAGTTTGTATTTCTTACTATGAATGCTGTCTATACCCTCAGGTCTGAAAACAGAGGGGATATTTCGACGATCTGCCAATGTAAGCCAAGTGAAGAACATCCAGCATAAGTACAACTCTGGTACGCTCCTAGTTTTACGGAGAATCTGCTCTGTAAAATGTTTAAACAATGACTGGACACAGGAGGTGTACATACTGAGGCTGCGTATGTGTGTACATGTCTAGGTGAGGAGGTGAATTTCTTTGAGATGGATGACGTGCACCTGGCTGCTGTGATCTTGAAGACCTTCCTCAGAGAACTACCAGAACCTCTGCTCAGCTACAAGCTTTACAATGATGTTGTTAACTTTCAGAGTGAGCGGACATTCAATTTAACATTTACATTCAAATAATTTCTCCAGTTTGATTGCTCTGAAGCACCACATTTTTCACAATCCAATTTCCTTTTCTTTTTACTGGTACGTCCTGTTTACCTTTTAATTGGTAATATATGATTTCAAAGATAATTAAAAGGTCTGCTGGACTACCAGCATAGTTGTTGAGTTTTTAGCTCTTAGTTAATCCAGAATCATCGTATTTACACTTTTACTGGTAATATAAGATCATTTAAAAAGCCTACTGGACTCCAGCAGAATCGTCTCAGACGTTTTCCTCAGCGAGCACTCCACCACAACTACCGAAGATAAGTACCAGTCTATATTGTCATTCATTCACTGTTTTTAATATGGTCTAGACTTGTAGCTATATTGATGGAGAAGAGTGCCGTTTTAGAGGCACACATACAGCCATTAGAGAGGGCTAGTGACATTAACAATAATAGAAGTGTGGTCATATGTCTGGGTTCCACAGGCGTAGATAGTTACAGTCATGGCCGAAAATGTTGGCATCCCTGAAACTTTTTCCAGAAAATGAAGTATTCCTCCCAGAATATTATTGCACTTAGACTTGTTTTGTTATACATATGTTTATTTCCTTTGTGTGCAATGGCATAACACAAAAAACAGAGCAAAAAAACCAAAATTGATATAATTTGACGCAAAACTCAAAAATGGGCCGGACCGAATTATTGGTATTCTCAACTTAATATTTGGTTGCACATCCTTTGGGAAACAATAACTGAAATTACTCACCTCCTATAACCATCAACAAGCTTTTTACACCTCTCAACTGGAATTTTGGACGACTCTTCTTTCGCAAACTGCTCCTGGTTTCTCACATTCAAAGGGTGCCTTCTTCCAACAGCAATGTTCAGATCTCTCCACAGGTGTTCAATGGGATTTAGGTCTGGACTCATTGCTGGCCACTCCAGAACTCTCCAGTGCTTTGTTTCCATCCATTTCTGGGTTCGTTTTGAAGCATGCTTGGGGTCATTGTCCTGCTGGAAGGACAATTTCTGACAAAATCCAGCTTTCTGACACTGGACCCTAAATTGTGACCCAAAATCCTTTGGTAATGTTCCGATTTCATGATGCCTTGCGCACAGTCAAGGCACCCAGTGCCAGAGGCAGCAAGACAACCAGAACATATCTTCGAACCTCCACCATGTTTGACTGTAGGTACTGTGTTCTTTTCTTTGTAGACCTCATTCCGTTTCTGGTAAACAGTAGAATGATGTGCTTCACCAAAAAGCTCCATCTTCGTCTCATCTGTCCACATGGAGCTTTTTGCTAAAGCACGTTTTCCCAGAAGGATTTTGGCTTATTCATATACATTTTGGTAAACTGCAGTCTAGCATTTTTATGTCTCTGTGTCAGCAGTGGGGTCCTCTTGGGTCTCCTGCTATAGAGTTTCATTTCATTCAAATGTCGATGGATAGTTCGCACTGACACTGATGCACCCTGAGACAGCTTGAATTTCTTTGGAACTTGATTGAGGCTGCTTATCCACCATCCGGGCTATCCAGCATTGCAACCTTTCATCAGTTTTTTTTCTTCCGTCCACGTCCAGGGAAATTAGCTACAGTGCCATGGGTCGTAAACTTCTTGATTATGTTGGACAAACCGTGGACAAAGGAACATCAAGATCTCTGGAGATGGACTTGCAACTTTGAGATATTTGATATTTTTCCACAGCTGTGGTTCTCAAGTCCTCGGACAGTTCTCTTCTCCCCTTTCTGTTCTCCATGCGTAGTGTGGCACACAGAGACACAATGCAAAGATTGAATCAATTTCTCTCCTTTTTATCTAGTTTCTGGTGTGATTTATTGTTTTTTTTATATTGCCCACACCTGTTAGTTGCCACAGGTGAGTTTAAACGAGCATCACAGGCTTGCAACAAAGTTGTTTACCCACAGTTTTGAAATGTGCTAATAATTTTGTTCGGCCCTTTTTTGGAGTTTTGTGTGAAATTATGTCAAATTTGTCTTTTTTTTTCTCTGCTTTTTTGTGTTGTTCCAATACACACAAAGGAAATGAACATGTGTATAACAAAACGTGTAATTGCAATAATTGCCTTGGAGAAATACTTCATTTTCTGGAAAAAGTTCACGGCTGCCAACATTACAGTACATTTACAGCATTTAGCAGACGCCCTTATCCAGAGCAACTTACAATTGGTACAGTCTTACAGTCCAAGCAATTGTGGGTTAAGGGTCTTGCTCAAGGACCCAACAGTGGCAGCTTGGCAGAGGTGGGATTTGAACCCTGGACCTTGTGGGCCAGAGTCCAGTACCTTAACCACTAGGCTACCACAGTCCCACACATTTACAGCATTTTTAGCAGACGCTCTTATCCAGAATACAATTGGTACAGCAATTGTGGGTTAAGGACCTTCTCAAGGACCCAACAGTGGCAGCTTGGCAGAGGTGGGATTTGAACCATGGACCTTGTGGTCCATAGTCCAGTGCCTTACCCACTAGGCTACCACAGTCCCAACAATTTCGACTATGGCTGTATACTGTCAAATCAGCAGCGCTCACACAGCAGGGCAAGTGGGTGACAATTTGGTGACATAGTTGAAAAGCTAAGACTAGCTAAAAGTTGGGCAACCTTTGAGGTAGACTTTTAGAATGGGACAGTGTCCATGAGACTGTCTGTTACCCCCATTGTTTGAAATCTTAAATGTGCTGAACATTTTTGTTACTAATGTCATTAGTATAAACACAAAATTTAATGATTACTGATAGTTTTTTACATGCACTTTGTCATACTGAAACTTGCACTAGACCTGATGAATATTTAGCTTTAAATGAATCCTCCCCTCCTGGATAAAGTTATGTTCAAAACCCTCATCTTAATAGTGATGGAGGAGGAGTAGCCATAGTTTTTGACAAACACAGACATTACTTCAAAATTAAATTACAAAGGTAATTTGTTTAAAATGCATACTCTTAACGTGCTTGGTTCAACATAATGTTAAAAATTAAGTCATACTTCTTACTTTTCACCACCCCCTGGGTCCATGCTGAGTTTTTTTCAGGAATTTGCTTATTTTATTTCTTGCTTCGTACTTTCAACCGATAAAGCTGTAAATTGTAAGAGATTTTAAAATTCACTTTGAAAATGAGCAAGATGCAGTATAAATCTAATTTCAGTCGATTTTAGAACCCAAGGGTATCACTCAGGATGTGATGGGATCGACCCAATCCTGTAACCATACTTTAGATCTAATATTAACATTTGGTATCAATAACCTTGTTGTTTTTGCACAAAATGACTCAAACTCTGATCACTCCTAGAATTTAAAAAAGATCATGGCAGTAATAATGTTATTCTCATATATTGCCCACTGGATAAGGCATAACCTCCCCAACTTTGTTTGGGGTTCGGACACTGTCCCATTTTTCGTCAAAACTCTCTCGGGTCTAGATTAAAACATACTTATTTACATAGGCTTTTGGTTAGTCTCTTTAGACTGGGATGCATGGCTCTGCTCCAGGGGTTCATGGAAATCTTAGAAACCCACCCAAACCACCAAATCATCTACACTGACGGGTCCAGAACAGAACTCCATGTTGGAGCAGCAATGTACACAACCGATTACCAACACAGCATACGTCTCCTCCAACACCGTTCCATCTTCACAGTGGAAGCCCATGCCATCCTCCTGGCAATAAATTACATCCAAATAACCCCACACAAGTACTTCCTAATATGCACTCACTCTAAATCTTGCCTACAAGCACTGACATCTCTACAAACGCATCACCCCATCATCGCAGAACTCCTAGCGAAGGACAAAGACTTAAGAGAGCGGGGAGTCTACATCACGCATTGCTGGATCCCCGGCCATTGTAACATAACGGGTAATGAGAAAGCAGACAAACTAGCAAAAAAAGCTGCTGAAAAAGAAATCGCTCGTTGCTTTGTCCCACCCACCGACACCCTCTACAGGGTCAGAACACACTGCCAAAACATATGGCAGGAAGAATGGAGCCAAAGCACATCAAATAAACTTCACGAAATCAAACCGAGGCTTGAGAGGGCTCCCACTTACTACCCATTAAAAAGACGAGACCAAACAGCACTGGCAAGATCCCGCATAGGCCATTCAACCCTAACACACCGCCACCTCCTCCTTGGGGAAGATGCGCCATCCTGTCAAAACTGTCGCTCACAACTAACAATAAAACATCTTTTAATAGACTGCCCTGCAACAAACGACACCAGGAAAAACTACTACAAAGAAGACAATTTGAAAGATCTGTTTGAACGAAACCCCCCGGCAAAGATCCTGAACTTTTTGGACTACCTAAAAATCAAAGATCAACTACAGCACAATTGCTGATATACCCTACTTGACAGGAACAGAAATATTTTAAACCTGTGCAATGCCATGTACATAGCCTGTCAGTGAGCTGGAATGGCAATAAACACAAACAAACAAACTGCTCCAGGGGTCTGGAGGTGCTGCTGGCCTGCATGCTCTGTCATGCCCTTTGACCCGATGACATGGCTGTTGTTGCGTTGGGTTTGTCGGGCGGGGTTATTGAACTGGGCTGGGTTTCAGTCCTCTGTGGCCTGTGGTGGTGCATCCTTGTGGTTTGTTGTCATATAATTTTGTGCTGATAGGGGAATGTGATCTGATTCTCCCCTTTCTAGCTATGCTGTTATACAGTAGTTAGTGCTGCCGGAGTACCGTGCTACTCTTTTCACAACTGTGTTCTGTGTATACACTTTGTGTTTTTCACATGCCTAACTACATATTCTGTTTTCTCCCCAAGCTGTTGCAGTTCCAGCCCTCACACCTTTACCCTGACCACATCAGCACTCAATAACTCAACCTTCCCTCCTATTGCTGACTGAGGATGCCATGCCACCAAAATTATTACCTGCTAGAGGGCACGAGAACCTTCAGTGATTAATAATGCCTAGATGCTCTTAGAGTATCTATTTTGTTGTATTTTATTTATTGTTTTTTCTTTTTTATATATATTTTTTTTATTTAGCATTTGTGTATTTAAACCTTTTATTGATTGATGTATTATTTAGGCACTTTATTACTTACACACGTGGACAAAATTGTTGGTACCCCTCAGTTAATGAAAGAAAAACCCACAATGGTAACAGAAATAACTTTAATCTGACAAAAGTAATAATAAATACAAAGTCTATGAAAATGAACAAATGAAGGTCAGACATTGCTTTTCAACCATGCTTCAACAGAATTACTTAAAAAAAGGAACTCATGAAACAGGCCTGGACAGAAATGATGGTACCCCTGAAAAATATGACCAAAGTTACATGATAAATCAAGCCACAAAGCTACTGGGAGAATGTCCTGTGGACAGATGAGACAAAAATGGAACTTTTTGGCAAGGTACATCAGCTCTATGTTCACAGATGGACAAATGAAGCATATGAAGAAAAGAACACTGTCCCTACTGTGGAACATGGAGGAGGCTCTGTTATGTTCTGGGGCTGCTTTGCTGCATCTGGCACAGGGTGTCTTGAGTCTGTACAGGGTACAATGAAGTCTCAAGACTATCAAGGAACTCTAGAGGGAAATGTGCTGCCCAGTGTCAGAAAGCTTGGTCTCAGTCGCAGGTCATGGGTCTTGCAGCAGGACAATGACCCAAAACACACATCAAAAAACACCTAAGAATGGCTAAGAGGAAAACACTGGACTATTCTGAAGAGGCCTTCTATGAGCCCTCACCTAAGTCCTATTGAGCATCTTTGGAAGGAGCTGACACATGCCGTCTGGAAAAGGCACCCTTCAAACCTGAGACACCTGGAGCAGTTTGCTCATGAGGAGTGGGCCACAATACCTGCTGAGAGGTGCAGAAGTCTCACTGACAGATACAGGAATCGTTTGATTGCAGTGATTGCCTCAAAAGGTTGTGCAACAAAATATTAAGTTAAGGGTACCATCATTTCTGTCCAGGCCTGTTTCATGAGTTTATTTTTGTAAATAATTCTGTTGAAGCATGGTTGAAAAGCAATGTCTGACTTTCCTTTGTTCATTTTCATAGACTTTGTATTTATTATTACTTTTGTCAGATTAAAGTTATTTCTGTTACCATTGTGGGTTTTTCTTTCAGTAACTGAGGGGTTCCAACAATTTTGTCCACGTGTGTACATGTATAATCTACCCACGGTTGTTTTTTTTCTTTCCATTGTCACCGTAGACTTCGAATTGCCTAGTGTGAGGACACCCTTATTCAGTTGGGGCTGTGGTCCTAGATAGTTATAAAGCTGTTGTGAGATGATGCTCTGTTGTAAAAAGTGCTATATAAATAAATCAGACTTTTATTAACTGGAGCTGAGTAGCAATACTCAATTTGCCTGGCATACAACATGTAGCCAAAGTTTATGGACACTCAAAAATTGAGTCCCCCAGTGGTTCAAACTACACACTCAGAACCTTCCTCTTCTCTGAAGGTATTTCACTAGTTCTTCCACTCATTTAATTAAGCACTGTTTTATTCAGGATTGTTTTAGTACATATTATTCATAGTATTGTTATTGCATTTTTTTGAATTTGAATTCAATTAATATAAGTATCAATGGTGATATTAGAACCTAACCCAGATGGTAATTAAGCTGTGAAGTAATTACAAAACCATTTGTAAAAATACATGCTGATGAAAGACTCTCTTACTGTCTCTTAATGTCATAAACCATACGATAATAAAGCCTATTTCCTCTACGTTTTAGTGAGGTCATCTGTGAGGTAAAGCAGTGATGTTGAACCTGTAATGTTTAAGCTGTGGCTTACTGTTGGCATCCCAATTCATCTCAAAAGTGTCTGATGGAAAACAAAGTTGGCAAAGCATTTCTTAATGGGATGAGCTTTATTAGGTCAGATAAATGCTTTCCATTAACTAAAAAGTGTCATATTGAGGGTCACTGAGATCAGTGCAACAGATTGTACTGCCACTGTTTTATTAGGTTCTGTGCTTGTACGCCTTATATTATGAACCTGTTAGCTGTGAGTGTGACTGGAAGGGATGTTCACATATTTTAGGGATATAATGTATGTTTAAATTAATACCTATAATACTTCTCCCAGGTGTGGACAGGGCTTTTGAAGTCGTTACCATCCGAAATATGCTGATGTCACTTCCTTCAGAGAACTATGCATCACTGCGCTTCCTCATCCAGTTCCTTGCACAGGTGAGCAAATAATACTTAGTGTCAATAAATGTTTTTCAGTTCAGAAGCAACCTTAACTTGCGAAAGTGATATTTTTTGATTACCATATATTAAACACAGTCACTCCTACCCATGATCAGTCCAGTCATTCCTGACAAAACGTAGTTCTCTTCATAATGATGTCTGCTCTGGTTTGGTTTAAAAGTGAGCCATGGAATTGTACTACTCAATAGCTGGCCATGTTGTGACTGAGTGAAGAAGACAGATGTTTATGACCTGTAATGTTATTGTGGATAGTTGATTTAAGTAAAAGGTAATGCTTGGTTTCTAATTAAACCCCATGTCTCGTAACCATTTTTACTAATATTTACAAAGTGCCAATAATTGTAGAGGGCTGTCTTCTGTTTCTTCTAGTGATTTTTGCATTTACAGTTTGTACTGTGTATGTTAGTGATGCACCAAAATAGAAACCTTTGGCTGAAACTTAAATTTTGTACATTCTATGAAAAAAAAACTGAAATCAAAAACTGAAAGTCTTTTTAATTTTGTGTTTTTATTTGGTCTTTGCCTGACTGGCATTTGTATCTCATATGAACAGTGTTTCCAGATCTTGTCTAATTGTGTTATAGATCTTGAAATGATTCCACATGGCCAACATTTTCATAGTCAATCATCTGCTGCTCTCACTGAATGTGTCTGACCAGCTCTGAAGCTTGAAGAAAACAACGCATTTTTAATTAATTTTAAGTGAAATCACTTTGAAGTGTTTGATTTTGGAATATTATTGTATGTACACTGATCAAGCAGCCATAACATTCAAACCACAGACCGGTGAAGTGGATAACATTAACAGTGTGATGCTCTCTGTAATGTTCCCTAATGGCAGTGGCCTCTTTCAACAGAATAATGCATAGAGTGAAAACAGTTCAGGAATGGTTTGAAGAATCTGACAAATAGTGCTGACTTGGCCTTAATTCCCCAAATATTAATCTGATTGAGCTTCTGTAGGATGTACTGGACAAACAAGGCCAATCCAAGGAGACCACACCTCTTAATTTATGGGACATAAAGGATCTGCTGCTGATGTCTTGGTGCCAGATACCACAGGATAGCTTCAGGCATCTTTTGAAGTCAATGCTTCATTGGTTAATGTGGGTGCCATAGACAATATTAGGCAGATGTAAAGCTATGGCTAATAGTATTTCAGTTTCTCATCTGCCACCTTCTACGTCTTCCATGCTAGACTTTCACACGTCCCCCTGTCTCAGCCCCACGCCACTGGTAATCCTAATCATTAGCATATCGATTCATCTCGTTACGTCCTCTGCTGTTTAAACCTCTCATCTAAACCAGTTGAAGGCACGTGCTTTTATTGTTGTATGGTGCGTCAAGTCTTTGTCACTTTTAGACGAAAACTGAACGTTCCATTTTTGGTAGCTGAAATTTTGGTGCATCTCTAGTATAACAGTTATCAAGGTTATACAGTGTGGCAAAAAGTATTTAGTCAGCCACTGAATGTGCAAGTTCTCCTACACAGAAAAATGAGAGAGGTCTGTAATATTCATCATAGGTACACTTCAACAGAGAGACAAAATGAGGAAAAATATCCAGGAAATGACATTGTAAATCATGGTGGAAAATAAGTATTTGGTCACCCTCAAACAAACGATTTCTGGCTCTCACAGACCTGTAACTTCTTCTTTAAGATGCTCTTCTGTCCTCCACTCGTTACCTGTATTAATGGCACCTGTTTGAGCTCGTTATCTGTATAAAAGACACCTGTCCACAGCCTCAAACAGTCAGACTCCAAACTCAACCATGGCCAAGACCAAAGAGCTGTCGAAGGACACCAGGAAGAAAATTGTAGACCTGCACCAGGCTGGGAAGAGTGAATCTACAATAGGCAAGCAGGTTGGTGTGAACGAATCAACTGTTGGAGCAATTGTAAGAACATGGAAGACATACAAGACCATTGTTAATCTCCCTCGATTTGGAGCTCCATGCAAGATCTCATCCCGTGGGGTCAAAATGATCATGAGAATGGTGAGCAAAAATCCCAGAACTACATGGAGGGACCTGATGAATGACCTGCAGAGAGCTGGGACCAAAGTAACAAAGGCTACCATCAGTAACACACTACGCCGAGAGGGACTCAGATCCTGCAGTCCCAGGCGTGTCCCCCTGCTTAAGCCAGTACATGTCCAGGCCCGTCTGAAGTTTGCCAGAGAGCATATGGATGATCCAGAAGAGGATTGGGAGAATATCATGTGGGGTGTCATGTGGTCCGATAGAACTTTTTGGTAAAAGACTCACTCGTCACGTTTGGAGGAGAAGAACACCATACCTACGGTGAAGCTGGTGGTGGAAAACATCCATGCTTTGCGGCTGTTTTTTTCTGGCGGAGGGGATCAGACCGACTGCTCTGTGTTAAGGGAAGAATGAACGGGGCCATGATCGTGAGATTTTAAGCCAAAACCTCTATCATGCTAGCACTGAATATGGAACGTGGCCTGGTTTCTTCTAGCTGACAATATCCCAAACACACCGCTCGGGAACGAGGAGTGGCTCCGTAAACAGTCATTTCAAGGTCCTGGAGTAGCCTTAGCCAGTCTCCAGACCTCACCCCATAGAAAGATTTGTGAGGGAAGTTGAAACGTCCGTGTTGCCCCAAACATCCTGCTCTAGAGGAGATCTGAATGGAGGAATGGGCCAAAATACCACTACAGTGGTGTGCCAACCGGGTGAAGACTTAGAGGAAACGGTTCACCTCTGTCATTGCCACCAAGGTTTATGTACAAAGTAATTGGATTGAACCATGTATTGACAAATACTTATTTTCCACCATGATTTACAATTAAATTTCTTTAAATCCTAATGGAATTTCCTGGATTTTATTTCCATTGTGTCTCGCAGAGCTGATGTGTAGCTATGATGAATTACAGACCTCTCTCATCTTTCAAAGTAGGGAAAACTTGCACAAAAGTCCCCCATGGCTGACTAAATACTTTTGCCCCACTGTACAGAAATAAGGCAATTATTTCTAACTAATCATTTGGGGTTGTTTTGTACGTAGCATGCAGTTTTTCCCAGTGAACTGGCTTTGTGACTGTGTAGCTAGGTTGTAACAAAGATATCGAGCACCTATCTGCCACTTTCATTGAAACATCTGGATTCTGTCTACTTGATGTCTGTGCTTCAAGTTATTATAACATGTAATATGCTTGTCATATTCTTCAGTAATACAATACAGTGTTCAGTGACTGTTACTACAAATATAGAATGTATAAAGATAAACCAAAGCATTAAGACAACTGGTTCATATGTAACGTTTGTGCTCCATATGCTGCAAAAACAGCACTGCACCTCAGATATGGACTGTGATAGATGAGAGTGTCCTGTACTATGGAGGACTTAATCTGTTGTCCCTGCACATCCTGTAGGTAATTAGATTGAGATCTGGGCAATTTGGTGGATGGTGCAACAACTCAAACTGTTCATGTTTTTCAAATCATCCCTGAATAAATTTTTCAGTGTGGCAAGGAACAGTATCCATCAGAAATCCTTTGTAGGCACAGGGATCCTTGTAGGCACATTTTACAGTAGAAAGGGTTAACTTTGCACCATGTGGCTATCTCACATTCCTTCCATAACACCACAGATTTGTGGCTTGTCCCTTCTTGGATCACTTTCAGTAGATATTCACCACTGCTGACCTCCTGGACACCCCACAAGCCTGTTTAGGAGATTCTCATAATGATTTGGCTCTTGAATACATCAGCTACAAGAACCGACTTTACGTACTGTCGTCTGTATATGTACTGTATACACCACACAGTTGTAAGAAGATCATCAGTGCTATTCACTTTATTTGTGAGTGGTCATAATGGCATGGCTCATCTGTGTATATAATGTTGATGTTGAATTTTGATGTGTAGCACATTAAGGTTTCTACCCAAAATGGAAGGTAAATGAACTCTTCAGTGACTAAATTTACCAGCATTGGCAGATAGGCTGTTATTCATTTATTCACTAAGGGACTTTGGGTTTTATTTGAACATTTCATTTTGGGTACGTGGTGTAGGTGTCAGCTGAGAGTGACGTGAACAAGATGACCAACGCAAACCTGGCTGTGGTGTTTGGCCCAAATCTGCTGTGGGCACATGATGCAGCGTTGACGCTTAGTTCCATTGGACCAATCAACAACTTCACTTGCATTCTGCTCAACCTGCATAAGGACGTTTTCAGCCAGTGAGAACCATTGTGCCCCAATCCTAAAGTGTCAGTTCTGTATATCATATCACTGTATATGACTGAAAACATGATGCTTTCATCTCTTCACACTCTCTTCTTTAGTCTTGCCAAATTCATGAGTGTTGTAAATATGTCAGGCTTTGCTGGTGCTGGATCTAAGAGACTATATTTTTGTGTGTTAAGGAGCCATGAGTGGTGATGTAACCATTTTCCTTTTGCTTTTGTTGCAGTTTAGACAATCAGTAACTTGCCCTTTCTTCCCATGTTGAGATCACGTACTAGCCCTGGCAAAATTATGGAATAACCAAACTTAGATGGTGTAAACCCAGTTTTTTACTTCATAAAGCAAATTAAATATTTTAGTTAATGGCATTTTAAAAAATGTAGTTATGGAAGCGGGTAGCACGGTTGCCACACAGTTCCAGAGATCCCTGGTTTGGTTATGGTATTATGGATGGGAGTATTATGGAATCATCAACCAAAAATGTTCACAATTAGCACTTCAGTGCTTCTCCTTGGACTTAATTCTTTGAGGCATGAACTTCACTTGGTGAAATTTTGATTATTTTCTTCAGGTCAGACAAAACACCAGACAGAAATTCCAAAATCATCTCCTTGGCCAATGCAGATTCGTGCTTCTTTGTTGAATAGCACTTTCATCCATTCATCTATACTCCATGATTGTTTCTCTTTAGCTCACTGTAACCTTCTTGTCTTCTGTTCAGGCGTTAGTGTTGGGTTTAATTTGGCCTTGCATTCCTACAGCTCTGTCACAAGCACTGACTGTTTCTGTCCATTTGCGTTTCATTTGTTTTTATTTGTTTTATGTTTTCAAGGCATATCGCTTTGAGTTTTCTATCTCGACACTTTTCTCGTTTTCCATTGGTCTTTCCTGTATGTTTCCTTCAGTAACTTTTTTGTTTTGTTTATTTATTTATTTATTTTTGTTGGGGCCATGTTTTCTTTCAGCTTTTAGCTGCACACTAATTTGCACTTTTAGTTTTTAAAAGTTAGAAACACAATTATGGAGATTGTGGCAAGAATTCTTAATTTTTCCTTTACTTGATCTGGGGAAAAAATGCTATTAATTAAGTAATTAAGTCATGTCTGTATCTTTTTTTTCCCACTGCAAAGTAAAAAAAGCTGGCTGAACAGCCCCATGAAGTGTTGGGATTCTGTATTTTTGCTAGGGCTAATGACTTCTATGGCAATGAGTCTCCTCTTATGCCTAAACTGGTTACCAATGCAGCCATGTAAGTCTTTTTTAATATTGATTGGGGATTATTTTGATGTTTTTTGGACGTTTTGTTGTTTAGTCTTTTGTTTCTGCAATTTTCCAATGTGTTTCAAAGCATAAGCTTTGCTATACAAGAAAAACGTTCTCTCTTGTATGAGCCATAGTCGCAGCTATGGACCAATCTAAAGCACTACATAAACTTAAAATGCTTGTTTTTAATGTACTGCCTTTAAAGGTTCTCACAGTCTTTTTATTTTGTATGATTTTTTTCTGCTGTATTATTATTTTTTGCTGTAGATAGTTGCAGTATGAGGCTAATTGAAGAACCCTAAACCACCCTTTTCATACTTTGTTCTATAGGTGTGCTGTACCATATCACATGCACAGATGCTAATCCCTCAAAGATTAGTCCTGATGTAGTTAATGCGATACTTTTTAACACTGTATCCTGATACCATCAACAGTGCACATGTACCCAGCTGACCACGTTATAGAAAAGAAAGTAGGTCTCCTCAGATCAGAGTTTCAGCTCTAAATTTCAGTTCTAATATTCGTGTAGAGCTTCTGATGGCAGACAGGGCTTAGCATGGTGAGCGTGGTATGAACTGTCCATGTCCATGGCAGCCCCATACTCAGCAGGGTTGGTGTGAATTGCTCGTCTAACCAGCATTACACCTTTGATGTGCACCACAGTAGCTCTTCTGTCCATTCATACCAGGAGGGGTAGCATTTGTTTCTCTCGTGCAGTGATGTCTGGTTTGTGGTTTGTCCCTCTGGGTGCTCCCCACCAGCCATGCTCCAACCACGTTGACCGTTTGGCCATAATGAGTTGTCCCTTGTTAGAATAGGTCTTTTCTCCTGAACATCTCTCCCACATCCAACACACCGACTGTTCACTCGCATCTGATCTATCCCTGACATTAACCTGTGCTGTTGTAATGAGATAATCGGCGATATTTGTTAGCTGGTCTGTGCGTGATTTTAATGTTCTGTCTGACCGGTGTATAGAGCACTGTTATTCTGTAGGTACACAGTTTGTAAGTGTGTAAATTACTTCGGATTCTTCCTTGTACTCTCTGCTCATTCCAGCCCATTCCGTCACATAACAAAAACAAAAAAAGCCTAATAAAAGGGATATTTTGTATTCAACTTGTATTAATCTGGTAATTGTAATGCATTAGCAAACGTAAGTAATGTTAAGCTATTAAACATTAATAAATACATTCAGTTGACATTATTATCTACTCTGTGTACTGCTTTTAATGGAAAAACACTATTACTTCAGGATCAAATAGCAGCTAACGAATGCTATTAAGACTGATCGTCTGATAGCCTCTTGTAGTAAATTGACAGCAGTCATAAACCCAGGGGTTTGATTCTGAATCGGTGTCATTTGATTATACTTGTAAAACAGCACAAGCTCCAGTGTCATGCCTCAGTTTGCTGTTTTTAGGGTTTTAGGGAGCCAAACTCATTTTCAGCCTTCAGCGTGCCTATTGGCTGGGTCTGATATCACATCTTTAAACGTTTATTTATTCAGAGCGACAGACAAACAATATTACAAAGTACAATCTAAGTAACTGTGATTTAAAGGCCCAACACTGGTAATCAGTGCAGGGATTCTGGTCAGCAGTCCAGTTCCTTAACCACAGGCACGAAGGCCAAACGGAGGGGTTGTCCCCCAGTGCTGCCTGTGATAGACTGACTTCCCTTCCAGGGCTCTCATGCCTGACAAAAAGAACATTTCACTTGGGTAGGAGTAGTGTGTACAGTGTTGAATCCAGGACAGCAACAGTGCAGCAGGTGAGAATGAGGGTGCAGCCTGAGTGCAGTAGTGCATGCCTCCATATTGAAATGTTTACTGTAAGTGTTCGTCACTCTCGTATGCTGTATTACAGTGACTAATTGTTGAGTAAATCGATCCTGAAGCCAGTGTGGTTTTGTGCCTTAAGTTTCTTTGGCCAATCCGTTTGGTTCATATTGATTACAGGCACCTTTCCTCTCAGATTTGTGAACTTTGTGCCTTTGTGTTGTAACTTAACTCAGTACCAAAAAGTACTGTGCTGTGGTTGTGTGCTTCTGATTACTTGTGCATGAACGTTTTTGTTTCCGTCGTCATTGCTTAAGTCGAATTCTTTACATTCTGAGATCTGTACTTTTTGTAAATGTGTTATTAAATGGGAAATGCATAACAAAGCCTGCTCTGCTATTCATTTATATATAATGTAATAGAACACAAAACTGAGTTGTGGCTCATCTCACATTTAACAAAAACATTCTTATGTTCCTCAAGGCTATTGGGATGTTCTGTGGAGTCAAAAGTGGAACACTTTGGAAGATGTGGGTCCACTTACTTTTGGTGTGAAGCTAATAAAATATTCCACAATAAGAACACTGTACCAACAGCCAAACATGGTGGAGGTAGTGTGATGGTGTAGGGATGCTGTGCTGCTTCAGGGCCCTGGGAAAACTTGCTTAAATGACCGAACCATGAATTTACATTTACGTTTAGTCGACGGACTACAGTGCAAGATGTGGTGGGGTTACGAGCATTTCTCATAGCAGTCTGACTGTGCTGGGACTTGATCCCTAAATGTCCAGTACCTTAACCACTGCACCACCACAATGCCTGTGCTATGTACCAGATACAGTGGTATGAAAAAGTTTGGCACCCCTGATAATTTTCATGATTTTAGTTTATAAATCATTGGTTGTTCAGATCAGCAACTTGAGTTAAATATATCATATAGCAGATGAACACAGTGATATTTGAGAAGTGAAATGAAGTGTATAGGATTTACAGAAAGTGTGCAGTAATTATTCAAACAAAATTAGGCAGGTGCATAAATTTGGGCACCCCAGCAGAAAAATTACATCAATATTTAGTAGATCCTCATTTTGTAGAAATAACAGCCGCTAAACGCTTCCTACAGCTTCCAGTCTGGATTCTGGTTGAAGGTGCTTTGGACCATTCTTCTTTAGAAACATCTCCAGTTCAGTCATCTTTGATGGTTTCCAAGCATGGACAGCCCACATTTTCAGTAATATTCATGTCTGGGGACTGAGATGGCCATTCCAGAACGTTGTACTGGTTCCTCTGCATGAATGCCTTAGTAGATTATGAGCAGGGTTTGGGGTCGTTGGCCTCGGTGCAACTTTGTCACTGATTCTTGAACATTGTTCTTAAGAATCTGGAGATATTAACTGGAATCCATGCGACCCTCAATTTTAACAAGATTCCTAGTACCTGCACTGGCCACACAGTCCCGCGGGCATTATGGAACCGCCACCAAATTTTACTGTGGGTAGCAAGTGTTTGTCTTGGGATGCTGTGTTCCTTTTCCGCTCCTTGTTATGTCCAAATAACTCAATTTTAGTTTCATCAGTACACAGCACTTTATTCCAAAAATGAAGCTGGATTGTCCAAATGTGCTGTAGCACACCTCAAGTGACTCTGTTTGTGGCGTGTCTGCAGAAAAAGGTTTTCTTCTGCATTACTCTCCCATACAGCCTCTCCTTGTGCAAAGTGCGCTGTATAGTTGAACGATGAACAGTGACACCATCTGCAGCAAGATGAGGTTGTAGGTCTTTGGAGGTGGGTCTGTGGCTTGACTATGACTGTTCTCACCATCCTTCGCCTCTGCCTATCTGAGATTTTTCCTTGGTCTGCCACTTCCGGAGTTCCTTAACTAGAACTGTGCCTGTGTCTTCCATTGCCTCACTATGTTCCTCACAGTGGAAACTGACAGCTGAAATCTCTGAGAGAGCTTTTCCCTTTCCCTGAACCATGATGTTGAACAACCTTTGTTTTCAGGCCATTTGAGAGTTGTTTTGAGGCTCCCATGTTGCCACTCTTCAGAGAAGATGCAAAGAGGAGAAAAACTTCCAATTGGCCACCTTAACACTTTCTCATAGTTGGATTCACTTGTGTATGTAGATCAAGGGTCAATGAGCTTACAAAACAAATGTTGTCTTCCAATAATTAGTGCTAAAGGTATTCAAATCGATAAAATGGCAAGGGTGCCCAAATTTATGCACCTGCCTAATTTTGTTTGAATAATTACTGCACACTTTCTGTAAAACCTATAAACTTAATTTCACTTCTCAAATATCACGGTGTTCATCTGCTATATGATATATTTACCTGAAATTGCTGAGCTGGACAACCAACGATTTATAAAGAAAAATCATGAAGATTATCAGGGGTGCCCAAACTTTTTCATACCACTGTAAGCATAATGAAAGCTGTCCAGTCATCACTCTGTGAAGAGCAAGTCCATCTCTAAAAGCCATAAAAGAAACTAAATCAGAATTTTGGAATCTTAAACCCCACTGAGATGCTGAGGCAGGACAATAAATGATGTTTGGGCAGCACGGTGCTGCATGTGGTTAGCACAGTCTCCTCACAGCTACCAGATCCCTGGTTTCATCCCAATCTCAGACTCCACTGGCATAAAGTTTGTGTTGTTACATATACTGTTATTAATTAGATTAGGTTGATTGGTCACTCTAATTTGGCCCATGACTTGCGTGTTTCAACATGAAATGATTAATGATTAAATAAACATTAAATAAACTAAAAAAAAACAAACCTTAAACAATCCTTGAAGGTCATGGTGGAAGGGCTGAATTAAAGTAATTCTGTAGAGAAGTGGGTTAAAATTTCTCCACACTCCAGTTCGCAGAAGCGGTTGGTTTCTGCTACAGGTTTCAAAATCAGCTTCGAAGTTTGAGGAGGAATTATTTACAAAATGGTTGTTTCCTCATGTCATATTACATGTGTATGATCTGAAGAGCTGCTTACTGTCATAAATATGTAAGGCTGCTCTGGTGGTGCAGCTACACTAGTCCATCACCATGGCGAGGAGTTGAAATTTTTGGTGATGCCTCCGGCCTGTTCCACAGACACAATTAGTCATTAGGAGAAGGTTGGATGAGGATCATCTCCCTGTAGCTGTAACAGTGGTCCTATTGGTCAATCCAAGTGGTGGTAAAGATGGCAGATAGATTCCACAGAAGTGGCCAATTCCTCTGTGGGGTCACACTGTGATGCCAAAAATAGTGAGGAAGGGTAAATGAGGAGGAAAAAAGTCACTGCACTGTTCACGTATGTCTGTTTAAGCCTTGTCCTTCATTCGCATGAACATATTACACAGGTTTTACATTCTCTCTTTACTGAGCTGTCCTGATTCCTGATCCTGGAGCCTGCTTCATCTGGGACCAGCTGCACTCCTTGCTGCAGTGGATCATCTCAGCTAGACAGCTAGTAAGTCTTCTAAGATGTACCTCATTAACTATAACCAGTTCTATTTTCAACATGCTCTGTGATTAGATCTGTGAGTTCTATGGTCAGAAGAAAGCTGTCCCCAAGGTTAAACCCTGAAATTGTAGAACAGTCTCTCAGCTGGAAGCCTCCATAGGAAGACTAGTGTTAAATGAACTGAAGCCTACACTGTACGTGGCACAGGAAGTACTAGGTGGCGTAAATGTTACTCCATATAGCCAGAGGTTTGTGGATTCCCCTCCTCAATAATAATTAGCATACATGTACATAGGTATGGAGTCTGGTGAGCTGCAGTAGTGCCCCAAAGCAAATCCAGCAATCTGTACTGTGTATTTCAAATGGTCCATGTCTCACAGGCTGAGAACAAGTCTCTGGTTCAGTACTAATTCAGTATGGACTGTCAGTAGATTAACGCTGCTTTGGCTCAGCTGGAGTAAGCAGGAGCATGTTAACCGTGTGCAATTAAACGATTAGAAGTGCACAGTGATCTTACCGATCATTTTTCTGACCACACCTACAGAATCATCATCAGACGTTTTGAAAGACGTTTGTTTATTGCACAACATGTACATGCTTGTAAAGGAAGCAGTGGGTCAAAGCTGAAGCTCCTAAAAACCTACACCAGACCACAGTATGAACAAACACCGACTTTAGAAGCAGGCTTGAAATATTACACTCACACTACGTGTGCTTCGTACAGCAGAAAGGTTTCTATAAAAACCACAATAATTTCGTGAGAATAAAAATCTCTCATAGAGCACAGCATTTCTTGTTGGGGAACAAATGAATGACAATGAAAATCTGCCTGCCAGAAAAAAATACTCTTTAATCACGAGACATTAATCTCAGTCTCATCACTTCCTCTGTGAACCAGGGACTGGACTTGCACCATGAAGGTCGGGTGGTGCAGTTACAGAACCATAAAATGGACTGGCACCCTGTCTAAGGTGCAAGTGGGGCTCTGGACATGACCGGCGCGAGTGGGGGCAAAACAGGCTGCGTTGCTTTTCTTAAGGGTGCCAACTGATTTATAAAAACCTCCAATATCTTGCTCCCGGTCTGTGGTTGACGGGGTGGGGTCTGGTAATGTCCACTGGCATGCGGAAAGAGGGGGAAAACGCTAGATCCCACCCCGCCTCCCCTCCCTCAGACACAGCTCGTGACCCTGTGACACTCTAGCTGGTTGGAAGGCATTGCCGGGACTCAAACCCAGTTCGCTCAGTGGTAGGCTAACAAACAGTGAGCATACATGCAGGCCTGCTCATCATGGCATCAGAGCTTCAATCCTACGCTACATATTCTCAGTATCACAAATGTGCTTTACAAAAGCTAACAGGACAGGGACCATGGCCAAGGCTTTCTCTACTCTACAAGGTAGCAAACTAAGAACCACTGAGAGTATGCAAACAAATCAAATAACCAAACAGGCCTTATATACAATCAGCTGCTGTTTGGGCTCGGCCAAGTTCATCCCACAACCTTCTTTCTAACTCAACAGAATCTATCGGCGACATAGTGGCACCTGCGGTTAGCACAGTCACTGAACGCGGCGCCAGAGATACCAGGTTCGATCCTGACCTCAGACTCAACTGTGTGAAATTTGCATGTCCTTCCCATATCCCTGTAGGGTTTACTCCAGGTACTTCAGGTTCCTCCCACATTCTAAAGACATGCACTGGGTTAACTGGCTGCTCTAACCTGGCCCAGCATCAAGCTGCTGTGATGGTAAATAATTAAATATCCTATCCTAACAGATTCATTCCCAATCTGTTGCAAAATGATTTAGCAGGTCCATGGGTTAGATTTTGCACTTCTGAATGAGATAAAACAGAAACAAATGCATGTATACTTACATTCTTAGGCTTTGTAAATACTATACAGGCGGTCCCCGGGTCACGTCACACTCAACTTACGCCAAACTGACAACTGACACATAGTTATTGGACTGTTGGCGTGGGTACGAGGCACAATCCGTGTGTGTGGTGTCAGTGTGTACTGTGTTTGCGTATTTACTGTTACGTATTAATGGAGTTACGATAAAAATTGACTTACACCACGCTGCAGGAATGGATCTGCGTCGTACCCCGGGGGCAAATAAACATATATGATGAAGACTGGTTATTTAAAACACTACTGAATCCCCCTTGTGTACTCCAGGTTGGTACTTGACTGGAACAGCCAAAGATTATAAATTAATGAGCATATTTGAAAAATGGATCCAAAGAAAGGAGCTTTAACAATGAAGAGAATCAGCAAAGTAGAACAGAGGACAGCAGGAAAATGTTTCTTTAGAGTAGTCTGTTTTTGGTATGATCTACTGTAGCGTTTCCACAAATGCATCAAATTCATCGATGTTCTTCTCGTAGATGGCCAGTTTCTCAGGCAGTGTGTCCTGCAGAACAAGCAGATCATACTGTGAACCATCCTCCAACTCTGAGCCCTTAACAGATAAACAGGCTTTAATATGTCGTTATACAAATACACTAGTGTAGAGTACAGCTCCATTTTACTCCTCATGTATACCAGCTAGGTGCTCATTTACCACTCTGAACTCCGCAGGTTAATTAAGCAAAAGAACGTGAGAGGGCTTGTGTTAGCAGGAATTACATCACAGCTGTGATTTGGTCAGGGATGATCACAGCCATGATGTTATTCACACTAACACGACCTCGGTGTTCTATTGCATACAACAGTTTTTACAACAAAATGAAAAAGCAAAATAAATCAAAGAAGCCCTGGATTTCATACTGAATATGTTTAATACAATACCTTCAGTTTAAAAGCACAAGGTCTACAACAACTGAGTTGTTGCTAGGCAACAGTAACAATCCTCTACCCTGCCTTAACACAGTTCGCTACAAAAAAAAAAATGTATATTTGGTAGTATACAGTGGGGAAAATAAGTATTTGATACACTGCCGATTTTGCAAGTTTTCCGACCTACAAAGAATGGACAGGTCTGTAATTTTTATCGTAGGTATTTAATACAACAGGAAATCAGAACTTAATATTTGGTGCAGAAACCTTTGTTTGCAATTACAGAGGTCAGACGTTTCCTGTAGTTCTTGACCAAGGTTGCACACACTGCAGCAGGGATTTTGGCCCACTCCTCCATACAGATCTTCTCCAGATGTTTCAAGTTTTGGGGCTGTCGCTGGGCAACATTGAGTTTCAACTCCCTCCAAAGACTTTCTGTTGGGTTCAGGTCTGGAGACTGACTAGGCCACTCCAGGACCTTGATATGCTTCTTACGGAGCCACTCCTTAGTTGCCCTGGCTGTGTGTTTTGAGTCCTTGTCATGCTGGAAGACCCAGCCATGTTCCATCTTCAATGCTCTTACTGTGAAAAGTTTGTTGGTCAAAATCTCACGATACATGACCCCATCCATCCTCCCTTCAATACAGTGCAGTCGTCCTGTTCCCTTTGCAGAAAAGCACCCCAAAATATGGTTTTTCCACACCCATGCGTCACGGTTGGGACGGTGTTCTTGGGGTTGTACTCATCCTTCTTCCTCCAAACACGACGAGTGGAGTTGATACCAAAAAGCTCTATTTTGGTCTCATCTGACCACATGACCTTCTCCCATGCCTCCTCTGAATCATCCAGATGGTCATTGGCGAACTTCAAACGGGCCTGGACATGTGCTGGCGTGAGCAGGGGGACCTTGTGTGCCTTGCAGGACTTTAATCCATGACGGTGTAGTGTGTTACTAACAGTAATATTTGAGACTGTGGTTCCAGCTCTCTTCAGGTCATTGATCACGTCCTCCCATGTAGTTCTGGGCTGATTCCTGACCTTTCTCAGAATCATCCTTAGCCCATGAGGTGAGATCTTGCATGAAGCCCCAGACCGAGGAAGATTGACTGTCATCTTGTGTTTCTTCCATTTTCTAATAACTGCGGAAACAGTTGTCACCTTCTCACCAAGCTGCTTGCCTATGGTCCTGTAGCCCATCCCAGCCTTGTGCACGTCTACAATTTTGTCCCTGGTGTCCTTAGACGGCTCTTTGGTCTTGGCCATGGTGGAGAGGCTAGTGTGATTGATTGAGTGCGTGCATAGGTGTCTTTTATACAGGTAACGAGTTCAAACAGGTGCAATTAATACAGGTAATGAGTGCAGAATAGGAGGGCTTCTTAAAGAAAGAATTAAAGAATTCTTGCTGGTTGGTTCTGTCCCAGATTCTGTCTCTCACAGTTGAAGTGTACCTACGATAAAAATTACACATCTCTACATTTTTTGAAGGTGGGAAAACCTGCAAAATCGGCAGTGTATCAAATACTTATTTTCCCCACTGTATAACACTACCAAGTAAGGTTAGTTTGAAATACAAAGTGCAACTAAGAAAACATAAAAGGAAAAAGGACTAAAACTAAAAATGTAATTTGTTAGATGTTTATTATGGCCAGTGCACTATTTGTATATGTTATGTTTGTGTGCATAAAGCTTGTCGTTATTTGCCCTTGGAATCGATTCATTTCCATCCCCTGTGCCACATTTCCTTAAATCCCACCCTCTGCTATGTAAACCCCGTCTGTAGTGGTCAGGGGTGAATCCATGTGCCTTCAGCCTTTGTTTGCACAGAGTTCAAATCAAAGTCATAATATGTCTCACCAGGTCTTCAGCCATAGACTGAGCACTGACGTCGATTGAAAGGCTGGTGAGCTGGGGAGGGTTCTGGAACTCTCTGTAAAAAGTACCCAGGTCCATCGGCAACAGGTCATCTTTAGAAAACGCTGGTTTCTGTGACACAAATGCAAAGTATATACTTAACATATATTTTAGAGACAAGTTTATTTTTTACTTTCCTGTTTAGTGCATAAATATACCTCTTCTCATTAAATGTCAAATATTTAAGAAAGATACAGAACAATGTCAGAAATGTGGGCTAAGACTGCGATTGTGCGATTGTGTTTAGAAGAAGTTTGTAGATATTCATTTCATTCTAATCATATGCATACACTGTTTATACCTTTCATGTATAGGTATTTATACAGTAGATTACATACAAAATCAACCATGACAAAGTCGTCCTGTGCTTGACCGCCGCTCTGGCTGGAGCTCTGTGAGTGCAGGCTGTCTTGTAGAGGAGAGGAGGGACTAGGTGATGCTGGAGGCTGCACCTGAACACATGTTACATGACATACTCACAGAAAATCATGGAAGCCTGGGACATTTCTTAACAACTGATGTCCTTATGTCCTTTAAGAATATAGCAAAATAAAACAGTCAAATCAAGTTACCCAAACATACCTCCTTCTGGGAAATGGTTTGGATAATGAATATTTGCATAACAGCAGGCCTATATCCATTACTTTTTAATATGGCGAACCATAACAGAAAGATGCGACCAATACGGGACTCAGCATTAGCCCTTGGGACTTCCTGGGAAGGTGCTGATCTCCACCCAGTTCTTATCCCAGCCATGTATTTGGAACCTGCCATTGACCCAGTTACATCTCCCAACCCTCCCAAAATGAAGGGTCACCAACCCTGTACTCGGGCACGACTTACCTAGCTTGCCCAGTATTTTTGACATTTCTAAAGGCTCCACGAGGTTTGCGGCTTATGTGGACGACTTCCACAAGCTGGCTGTGGAGACTGGTTTCTGTTGCCAGGCTCTTAGGGACTTGAGTATGGCCTTAGTGTGGAGGTTAGGGACGAATTAGTATGTTTTCCGGACCATTCTTCCCTGACTGATCTGTACGACCTGGCCATCCGTGCAGAAACCCGCCTTATACAGTTGGTCAGGAGAAGGGCCGGTTTGTCCTACACCCCGACACCTCTCGCTTGTCCAGCTCACACCAGTCCTGAGCGGTTAGCGCCGCCCAGCTCTGTATCTGAGCTCGCCACACCCCTTAGCTCCATACCTGAGCATTTTGTGCCGCCCAGCTCCGTGCCTGGGCCCGCCGCACTTCTTAGCTCCGTACCCGAGCACATTAGCTCCGTACCTGAGCAGCTAGAGCCGCCTGGCTTCGTACGTGAGCACGCCGACGTGATCGCGCATGCGTCAGCCCTTGTGTGGCTACACCTGTTGTCACATCTTTGGACTCCTTGGCCCTCACACAGCCGTATTACTGAGCACTTTTTTCATTGTTTAGGGACAGAGTTAGCTGGCGGTTCGTAGACCGTCAGCAAGGGGCAGTCAGGAGGCTGCCCAGTAACCAGTAGGGCCTAGTGGTTAGTGTAGGGCAAGCTATTACTAGCTATTATGGAGAACCAGGAGTCGCTTTCGCGGCACTCCGCTCAGGCTCCGCCACTCTGCGCAGACGCGGACCCGTACGCCGTTATTGTAGCAGAGCCACGTTGTAAGCATACGTTTGCATAGGGGTGCGCATTGTTTTTGCGAAGTGGCAACCCACGCGTCCACCCTGGGTTCGATCCTCAGCCACTGAAGCAGGTTTTTTTGTTGTTTTATTTACATACTTTTTATTGTGTATTTACAGTGGTGCTTGAAAGTTTGTGAACCCTTTAGAATTTTCTAGATTTCTGCAATAATATGACCTAAAACATCATCAGATTTTTAATAAGTCCTAAAAGTAGATAAAGAGAACCCAGTTAAACAAATGAAACAAAAATATTATACTTGGTCATTTATTTATTGAGGAAAATGATCCAATATTACATATTAGTGAGTGGGCAAAAGTATATGACCCTCTAGGATTAGCAGTTAATTTGAAGGTGAAATTAGAGTCAGGTGTTTTCAATCAATGGGATGACAATCAGGTGTGAGTGGGCACCCTGTTTTATTTAAAGAACAGGGATCCTATCAAACATGTTGTGGAAGTGTAATCATGGCACGAACAAAGGAGATTCCTGAGGACCTCAGAAAAAGCGTGGTTGATGCTCATCAGGCTGGAAAAGGTTACAAAACCATCTCTAAAGAGTTTGGACTCCACCAATCCACAGTCAGACAGATTGTGTACAAATGGAGGAAATTCAAGACCATTGTTTACCCTCCCCAGGAGTGGTCGACCAGCAAAGCGTGCTATAGTCGACCAGCAAGGCGTGTTATAGTTGGCGAGGTCACAAAAGACCCCAGGATAACTTCTAAGCAACTGAAGGCCTCTCTCACATTGGCTAAATGTTAATGTTCATGAGTCCACCATCAGAAGAACACTGAACAACAATGGTGTGAATGGCAGTGTTGCAAGGAGAAAGCTACTGCTCTCCAAAAAGAACATTGCTGCTCATTTGCAGTTTGCTAAAGATCACGTGGACAAGCCAGAAGGCTACTGGAAGAATGTTTTGGGGACGGATGAGACCAAAAAAAGTTCCACAAAGTTCTATTTATGTTTGGAGAAAGGAAAACACTGCATTCCTGCATTCCAACCCTATTCCATCTGTGAAACATGGTGGTGGTAGTATCATGGTTTGGGCCTGTTTTGCTGCATCTGGGCCAGGACGGCTTACCATCATTAATGGAACAATGAATTCTGAATTATATCAGAGAATTCTAAAGGAAAATGTCAGGACATCTGTCCATGAACTGAATCTCAAGAGAAGGTGGGTCATGCAGCAAGACAACGACCCTAAGCACACAAGTCATTCTACCAAAGAATGGTTAAAGAAGAATAAAGTTCATGTTTTGGAATGGCCAATTCAAAGTCCTGACCTTAATCCAATCAAAATGTTGTGGAAGGACCTGAAGTGAGCAGCTAATGTGAGGAAACCCACCAACATCCCAGAGCTGAAGCTGTTCTGTACGGAGGAATGGGCTAAAATTCCTCCAAGTGGATGTGCAGGACTGATCAACAGTTACTGTAAACATTCCATGGCAGTTATTGCTGAACACACAAATCATACCAGATACTGAAAGCAAAGGTTCACATATCATTGCTACCTACAGGTATGTCATATTAGTATGTAATGTCCAATCAATGGACAACGTGTAATATTTTGATCTCATTTGTTTAATTGGGTTCTCTTTATATACTGTTAGGATTGTGTGAAAATCTGATGATGCTTTATGTCGCATTTATGCAGAAATACTGAAAAAGGGTTCACAAGCTTTCACGCACCAGTACATTGATCAAGATTAAGAAAAACAAGATTTATAAAATATTTTTCATGTTCAATGTTCAGTTATATTAAAAATGGTTTTGCATTTCACAGTATGAAGCTGGCTTTCCTTTTACATGTCATTATAGCAGTGTTTGTAGGGTCTGTTTAAGGTCTGTGCTTATTTAGGAGACTGAGTAGCATTATAAATCAATACCTTCTGAACCTGTTTATATTTTTGCTGGTTCATGTTCAGTAGCCTCACACTAAAGCACCTCTGTAATAAAACAGCACTGAAACCTGTCATTCTCTTCAAACTAAGAACTGCATGATTTAAAAAAAGGAACTCAAATTAGTTTGCGTGTATGTTAGGACTAGTTAGGAATCATGACTATGTCAGAATCTCATGGATCTCCCTCCATCAGTGTGTCTCTGTGTACGTACCATGGGGTCATTCTCCTCCAGGTCGTAAGTCCTGGGAGCGAATGCAGCAAATGGCAGATCTAGGCTGGCAGCAGTCACCTAAAAACAAACCAGTTGGTTCCTACAGTCACTTGCTCCATACTCGTTTTCATGCCTTCACATGTGTATGTTCTCACCTGTGTGGAGGGTTTGTTGACAAACGCTCCCACTTTTCTGGTGAAGGTTGTCTCAAGGGCATCTGAAGGGGACACTGTTTTCTTCTCACTGCTTCTCGACAATCCATCCGTATCGCTATTTACAAAACCACAGAGACACACAGTGATGGTTTACTGAAAAATGGACTATATTACAATACAATAGAAATAAACACAAGAAGAGCTGCTAACATTAAGACGTCAATAACTTGTTACTGTGAGCGATCAATAATTCATGACATTAATGCAACGAAACTTACGATAAAAATGAAAGTGTACGATTAATGAAAATAGTGAGATCAAGCCATAACTATTGTGTGATTAATTCAATTAATATCCTGACAGCCCTAGACTTAAAACTTAGATAACACAGAGAAAATGTTGCAAACTGCCAGCCTCTTACTTGTTGCAGCTCGAGGGTGGGGGGTGGTGTGGTGCATCTGCTGAAGGGCAAGAAGGCATACGTCCATGGTCTGCCTGAGTCCCGTGGATGGGCTGAACCAGCACCTGTGGTACTCCACCCTCTTTTCCAAGAACAGCTATCTGTTAAGATCACCCATAAATCAATTTCGTTAAACCACCAATTACTGTATTAGTAACCTTTTGTTTCAGAAAGATTGCCATGTATGCACAAGAGACACCCCCAGTTACAGAGGTGCCACGAGGGACACAAACATAATCTCCACCTATTAAATTAAATAATGTAGTGCATGAATGATGGAGACACGACCAACTGTGGGATCATGGTGGGCTAGTGAACCATTCACTCAAATGCAATTCAAGGACTACCTTTCAGAGGGAAGAATTTATGGTTGAGTATTATAAATTTAGCGTTGATATATTTACTTTTTTATAGAATGTCTTATCAATATAATGCATATTTAGATGTTTTAAACACTTTTTGGTATTGCCTTTAGGCGTTCAATATAAGTGCATTTTAATTCAATGGATTCCTTATGTTTTCAAACCAGGAAATGGTCAAAATTCTTGTCTGTAATCATACATACATTTCAAATACTTTAAATGGACGTTAGGCGCAACAACTTTTCCTTTAGAGTTCCATACAATTGTTACTGTTAGATTTTAGTTTGATGTGTGTGTGTGTCAGTGTTGTACCTGGTGGGGGTGGGCGGCAGTAGTGCATGCTGCAGGATGACACAGATCTGCACCCATAATGGGAGTCTGATATGATAGACGAGAAGTGCAAAGCTGAAAGAAAGCAAAAGTCAGCAAGAGAGTATGAAGGTGAGAGAAAAAGAACATGTATGTACTACCAAAATGTAAATTCAAATATAGATGAACCAGTATTAACCATCTCAAACTGAAAAACATGCCAACATTTACAATTACCCAAACTACTATGCACAACAAGCACGATTGCAAGATTAATGATCATTTTCGTCATTTAAAGAAACAAAAGTCATTTAGAGAGAGCAGCAGAAAGATGAGAAACATGCATGTGTTAAAGACATGAGAGGAGTACACAGGAGGAGGTGAGGAAGAACAAGTTTTAGTATTAAGTTGGGGATAAAGAAAGGAGAGGCTGATGAACCAGCAGAGCTTTCATAAAGCATGCCAGGTATGAGTTATAATTAGTTACATTTCCATATGTCCTGAGGGCAAATGTGATATATTTTAAACTGAGTACAATAAAATGGTGGGACACTTGGGTGGCTCAGTGGCAATTCACCATTCCTCCACTGCGATGACCTGGTACGAGTCTCAGTGGTGCCTTCTGGCTGTGTTGGGCATGATTGACTGTATTTGAGGGGAGATGAGGCTGGGTGGGGGATCATCCCTAGTGCTACAAGTGTGACCCCTGCAATGCTCGGATCCTCCTTCAGACTACATACTTGTTTGTACATTTGTCCTGGTGCTCCAACTAACATGACCGAACACACAACCCATTGTTCCTTAGCATAGATGGGCTATAACAGCAGATGATCAGTTTGAGTGCCATTGCTATCTGGTGTATGAAATGTTTTCTTCTCACACCCTGGGTCTTCTGATACCTGTGGACGGAGGTTTGGACAGCAGGGTTTATGCAAGCATTGTGGCTGACCAAGTACACCCCTACATGGCAGCTGTTTACCCTATGGCAGTACGACACTTTCAGCCAGACATGCTTGCCTTGGTTCCAGGAATATGACAGTGAGTTTTCATTGCTTTCCTACCCTTCATGGTCCAAAGATTGTGTCAGTGCCCTTGTCAAAGGTCATTTACACTTCTGTGATGGTAGCACTAATGCAGAAAAGTACACTGACTTGAAAGCAACATATGCACCCTTCAATAGGACATCTTTTCCAGAGATGTCCCAGTGTTTTGCATTAGGACAATGCAAAACCACATGCTGCACACATTACAAAGGCATGGCTGCGGATGAAGAGGGTAAAGGTACTGGACTGGCCTGCCTGCAGCCCTGACCTGTACCCAATAGAGAATGTGTGGAGAATTGGGGGGGGGAACAAAAACGTAACCACGACAACCCCGTAGTGTTGCACAACTTAAGATGTGTTTGCAGGAAGAATGGGACAAAATCACACCTGACATATTTCAATCAGCCAATCACATGGCGGCAACTCAATGTATTTTGGCCTGTAGACATTGCCAAGACAAGCTGCTGAAGTTCAACCCAAGCATCAGAATGAGAAAGAAAGGTGATTTAAGCGACTTTGAACGTGATATGGTTGTATCAATGGTTCAGGCTGCTGTTGGTGGTTTAATGGTGTGGGGGATATTTTCTTGGCATACTTTGGGCTCCTTAATACCAACTGAGAATCGTTTTACCAATTGTCAATCACTTTATGGCTATCATCTTCTGATGGCTACTTCCAACCCGATAATGCACCATGTCACAAAGCTCAAATTGTCTCAAGCTGATTTCTTGAATATGAGAAAGAGTTCACTGTACTCAAATGGCCACCACAATCACCAGGTCTCAATCTAACAGAGCACATTTGGGACGTGGTGGGACAGATTCACATCATGGATGTGCAGGCAACAAATCTGCAGGAACTGCATGACGCCATCATGGTAATATGAACCGAACTCTCTGAGGAATGGGTCCAGCACCTTCTTGAATATGCGCCAAAAAGAATTAAAGCAGTTCTGGAGGCAAAAAGGGGCCTACTCGGTACTAGCAAAAAGTGTACTAATACAGTGGCTGGTTAATGATCCTCCTAAACATGCAGCAGCACTTATAAAAGCCATTCTATAAATAAAGCAATCGGTTTCCATTGACTCTGCCCTGTATTTTGCACTTAAGTAGAAATGCCCAAACCTATATCATGATATTAGGTTTCAAATGGTTTTACACATGCCTTAGTCCCCTGAGTCTTAGTAACCAACCACCATTACATTATATTTACACACATATTGTTATTTAACTCAGTGAAAGCACCTAGCCCATCAAACATTTACATGTCAGTGTACTCACACACAGAGCTCTCTGTCACACATTCACATAGAGGACTCACTTGCTGTGAGAAACCCAGTCCCATCACTGGGACCTTCAGAGTGGCCATCAGAGCAGTCTTAGGACTCTTACTTTGTGACTGACTTACAGTGCACATACACTACACACATTCCCCCACACACAAAGAGAAAAAAGGAAGGAGAGAGGATGGGCAACAACAGAAATGAAAACAAGACAACAGAAACATTCTGGTAGCTTGATAACCAGAGAAGTCTATGCTATTTGACCCAAGACTCTTGCCATACTACACTGTAGATTTTTATTTATGAATTGAAAACACATTTATTGAGTCAGGATTGAACAAACTGGCACAGTATCTGTATGCTCAGTGCACAGTTACTGTAAAGTTATAGTTACTGCATGTCAACAGTATGATAGCAGGTATTAGCAGACGTCCAGTGGAATGCACTTCCACTGGACGTCCAAATGGCCGAATCTCTTACTGTCGTCAAATGGCAACTAAATATTTAACTTTTGTCTCAGCACTTAAGCATAGACTGACTTATACATTTGATATATGAGTCACTGCACTGAATGGTATTTGTTGTAACACTTAGTAATGAAACTTCATTTTCTATAGTCTTCCAGCACTGAATCTAAAAACACACTTATTTAACTATTCATATTGAGTATTGGTCAATCTCAGGCAGCTTTATTTTATTTGTACATGGTTTCTCATGTTACTGTTACTCAGTCCTGTTATTCTTTACTCTGAGTAACAGGACTGAGATTTCAGCACAGAATTACCAAATACCTAATATCTAACCACATGGCAACCATACTAATAGCATTAGGGCACTGAACACATTCTAATGAAGCTCTAATGAAGCTTACAATAAACAAATAACATTTTTAATAATTTCAGTAACAACATACTAGGTTGAGATTGACCTTCTCAGTTACATTATCATGAAATACACAGAACAAAATAAGAGAGAACTCATTTTTGGTCTTCCCATGATCTTCAGAAGATCCAGATCATACAACTTCCTACTTGAACATGTGACCTGACACATGCCGGGGCTCTCACCACGTCGAAGGGAAGGCGTCGCCTCGTCTGCCTACGACGTGCTTTAAGAAGAATGATACATTATCTCGTATGCTCCATCTCTTACAGGACCCTGTGTGAAAAGATGGGGACATCACTAAAATCTGTATTTTAAAGTAAATTATTATGGATTCCTTAAAAACATATTTAAGGCATATATGGGATATCGAGTGACCCAACAACACAAAGAAAACAAGATTTCTGAAGGATTATTATATTTCATTGTAAAGTGTAATATTAGAGGCCAGGGACAGCTAACAAATACTAATTTTCAGTGTTCTAGGTAATGTTTAGTTAGTTAGTTAGTCCTTCCACGTGCCATTGCTGGTACATAGGGCAAGGATACGCTTCCACTCTGGTCCCATGACATCTCAGCTGTTTCTAGATCTTTTTTCATAACCTGCATCCAGTTGGTTTTAGGCCATCCTCCTTTTGTAATGTTTACTAACGATTTAAATTATGTACCTTAGATTAGTAGTTGCATCACTGTGCAGGACACTTTGCTTAATAATAAAAGGTTTCTTAATTATTATAATTAATTATATTAATTAAATATATGTGTAATGTTCTGGGGATGGAAGTAGTACCCTTTCAGTGGAATGGCTCAAATAACTTTTATTGTTCCCTTCTTATACTCATAAGATTGTTGTTTGTACCTACATTAGCTTCTAACAGGCTTTAAGTTAATTGGAGTTTTTTGGCGATATGCTATTTATGCTAGCCTGAGGTAAAGGCTATTAATAAGACAGAGGAATACACAGCACCTCTGCACATCACTCTGGAGAAGGGTGTGTGCTAACTGCTGAATAGGTAATGTAAATGTACCTGAGAAGGTGGAGAAGTGGAAAAGGAGGTGGTGCACACTTCCTGCGAGTCCTCCACCCCAGGATAAACCCCTCCCTCATCCTCACCTGAAGCTCTGACAAAGAAAACAAGGATGCAGAATAAAGAATTTAATAGATATCAGGATTCAGCCAATTTGTGTTAAATAAGGTAAAATATATATAAAATTCATTACTAATCGTATAATCAGCACAACAATTTGATTGAAGAAATTAAATTATGTACATTTCAGAACTGATTATAATTTGGTATGTTCCAACTTCTTTAATGACAGTGTGCACTCGAAGTGAAGTGAAGTGATGATCCAGGTAATCCAGCATGAATTCACAAAATTCCAAAGAGCACCCTGTGATTTAAATTTACATTTACAGCATTTAGCAGACGCCCTTATCCAGAGCGACTTACAATTGGTACAGTCTTACAATCCAAGCAATTGTGGGTTAAGGGTCTTGCTCACGGACCCAACAGTGGCAGCTTGGCAGAGGTGGGATTTGAACCCTGGACCTTCTGGTCCAGAGTCCAGTACTTTAACCTCTAGGCCACCACAGTCCCTTGTGATGTTACTAAATGCTTGGATTTCTCTGTTTAAAGATCCCCCACAAATGCTCTCCTGGGGTTATGGTCAGATGACTGTAGAAAGAAGTCCATGACAGTCAGCACTCCATGATCTTGTTTAGTCTTCTAGTAGTTGTTGCAAAGCTTTGCAATGTGTTTTAGGTTAGGTGATATGTTATCCTGCTGCAGCATGAATCCTTGTCCACAAAGATCCAAACCAGAGAGTGCAGCATGTCACTGAAGAATGAAGTGGTGCTTCTGCTTAGACAGGGTGTAGCTGATTTTGTGCAGGTGCAAAACTCCAGAGCAGGCCAAACACCCTCTGACTGAGCATTTCCACCAGTGTGCTTTACTGTTGTTTGTGGTACCGATTTCTCTCTAATTCTTCTAATTACATAAACCCTTCTCAAATGTGAATCCAACAGTAAATAAGACTTCTTCCACGTCTTAGCCCATGTCAAGCATATTTGCCTTGTTTTACCTTACTGAGAAGTCATTCAGAGATTGCTACATGTCCTCTGAGACTATTACTATTTACCATTCAACTAACCAGAGTTTTGGTGATTAGTTTCTTGCTCTTTATTCTTGCACTTTATCCTTTATAGTACAGTCTATGTTTGTGCAGAAGTTGTTATTCGTCCTCTAAGTGAGCAAAGCTTTACGTATTAATCCTCTGATAGAGTGGTCACTTTTGGTCTTGTTTGCTGGTGGATTGAATACAAACTCTTCTGCATGATTGTTAGTTAGTTAGGTAGTTAGTTAATGGGGGTGTGAGGTGGGGGCATGAATGCCATGACTGCTTGTAGGCCACCTTCATGGTTGGAACAGTTGAAAAGCGTGCCATTGTCAAGGGGCAAGGTAGAGTTCATCTTTTGATCACAGGTCACGTTAAATATGTGCTTTCAGTTTTGTTATTGATAGGAATTTGGTAAGTGTCTCTGCTCTTGCGCAGTTAAATACTTCCTCTATCATAGAAGTTATCTGCTTAACTGGTGCCTTTTGTGAGGTTAGGCAGGTGCATACGGTTAGCAGATGTTTACCTGCAAGACAGATTTGGTAAGCCTCACCATGCAGGGCACCCTCACACCTTACCAGGAAAAAATGTCAGCCTGTATGCCCGATATGACATGTGGAGTGCAGAATCTGGTACCATCGATTTTCAAAGTAGGTTGACAGTCTAATGCCTATACTGTGGTTGGTCTCATGAGGTTTGTTGCTGACCTCTGTGTGCCACCCAGGTTGCCCCTCTGTGCTTAATCTAATGAATGATTAAAGGTTTGGCGTTAGTTTGTGGGATCTTGTAGTTAGCTACCAGCATCCCTATTCTCTTCCTTGCTGCCTGATCTGCTCCTTCTTCACTGGGAAGGCCACAGTGGCCTGGGATCCAGCAGATGATGATGTCAAAGTTTAGATCTGAGGTGATACACTTTTTTGCAGGACATTTATAATGACAGCATGGTCAGACTAAAGGCCTCTATAGCCTTCAAGCAGAGGCCTTTAGTGAGCTGTGCTTTAAGAGGGTCACTCCATTTGTCTGTTGGAAGATGTTACTAAATGTTTGGATTTCTCTGTTTAAAGACACACTACAAATTCCCTACAAAGGAGGTTGTGTCCCTTTTTGAGTGTTGGGCCTCCCCAAGATTTCTTCCTTATAACGTTTAGGGAGGTTTTTCCTTGCTACTGTCACCATAGGCTTGCTCAATTTGGGATTGGCCGTAGATATTAGAAGATAACCTAAAATTATAAAGCTGCTTTGAGACAATGCTCCATTGTCAAAAGCACTGTATAAATAAATCTGACTTGACTCTGGCTAGCATGGCTGCCAAAACCTGGTAATCTAATTTGAAACCGTTTGTATAGATAGGGAAGTCCGTACAGATGGGAACCTTTCCATAATGTCAGAGAACTTTTGATTCTAGTATTTGGTCGGTAAACACCTTTTTCTTAAGCACTGGAGTTCAGGCCTAGATCTAGCTCTTTCAGATGTGGCTGTTTATGCTATCTGAAGCACGAATATGACTGGTTAAAGATGATACATGGGAAGGTATGGGGTAGACAATTAAGGAATATGGAGTTTCCATGGTTGGCCTTCAGCTTAATTGTGGACCTCCAAACCAGTCTCAGTCAGCAAAGGTGCACATGCTTCCACTTACAAGCTTTAGGCAGGAGACATTCAGAATATACCAAGCTCCAGGCGAACGGTTTGGTGGTGCACACTGTTAAGTGTCCGTGTCTAAGGGTATGATTTTCTGGCCGCCCAATAGGCACTGCCTGTTTACTCAAATAAGTGGTTGGAAGTATGAACCCCACTTCCTACTAGCAAGGACAGTTAATAGGTCTAGCATCTTGAGACATTTGTTTCCATGCCATGGCCATTAAATACAATGGCCATGTGTGCTATTCACATAGGATTGGGGAATAGTTGCAATCATGGAACCTTTTCACACAGACGATATTTTGGTTTTTGAGAGCTTGAAGCCTTTGGCTACTGACCATTCATGGATCTTTATTTAAAGCTGTAGATTTCACACTAAAGTGCTCATTATCTTCATTTGGTTACTAATAAGTCATCCACATACAGGCTGCAATTGGTGCCCAGCAGTATCACGTTTCTGACACTATTGATTTTAAGGCTCCTTTTGGGACTCGTTCCTCCTGGGTGTAAATATCAGGTGGTGGTCTCTGAAACCCAGCTGGTGCAGGTCCCTCATTACTCCAAACCTTCTTGTGGTATTCTCCTTCTTGTATGCCTTCTCGAGATAAAAAAATGCAGTCACAGCAATGCCCTTTTCTAATGAAGGCAATCCTGACAAACAGCTCTAACCTGATGAGGTTGTCAGTTGTGCATCTACCCTTGCAGAACCCACTCCATGTTTCGGTTAGCACCCTGTTAGTTTCCTGCTGCCACACAAGGCAGATATTAATATCCCCTCCAGGGTTTTGCAGAATCAGCACAGACCTGTTACCTTGGCTATGGATTTCAGGGTGTTAGAGAACCATAAGCTAGGATTCATCTTGGCTCAGTACCACACACAGCATCCCCAAGCAGTGGGACTGGAAGGAGAATCAATCAGCCCTACACAGCTTCCACGGCTGGACCATTTGCAACATTATTGGTCTCTCTAGTGGGAAAATATTTGTGAAATGAGGCAAATGACCTTTTCGACCTGAAGCTACAGGATTCACTGAATAGCTTTTGTGATTCCGGGTAGGCAATTCTATTAGGAGTCAGTAAAGGTGCCAATGCCGTGACGGCGTCCCCCACATGCACACGCCGATAGCGTCAGGGGGCCACACCTCCTAGTAGCAGGAACCAGTCGCACCTGCCCCTTGGCCATAAAAGATGGCCCTAAAGCGGCGGCCGTCGAGGCACCCACGCATTTTGCAGATTGGTAGACCTGCCTCATCTAGGAGGTAGGCCAAGTAGAGCTTGGAGGCTCAAGGTAACCGGTAAGGCTTAGTGGACCAGTATAGGGCTAGTATCCCACCGCTTGCATCCATCATACCCTCTTTGCGTTCCTCTCTCTGCTCACGGCGGTTCCAGCTCGATCGCTACAGCGATCAGTGCTCCCGCTCACCCTGCCACCACTGCCACCCTTACTGGGCTCATAAACAGCCCTTTCGAGCGGGTGATTAATGTCCCCTGCTCGCCCTTTTTTCCTTCGGCATCCAGCCCCATCCCTCGCTTCTGTGTTAGTCACGGCTTACATGCGCCCACCGGCGCTCCTCCTTTCAGAGCTCACTCTTGCTGGGTGACGTCAGCTACGCTTGCTGTGCTGCGCAAGCCTTTTCTTTAAGCGCGTCCCCGTGCTCAATCATTTCCGCACTATGAGCGCTCAGCCCCACCCGCTGTTTTGAGTCTTTAAAGCGTGTCCTCGTGCTCAATTGCTTTCGCGCTATGAGGCTCTTCTTTTTCTTCCTCGCTAGCCACAGTGCCTTTGCACTATTAGTGGCTTGTCGCTCCCCCTTTCATTGTCCACATCAAGCATATTATTCCTTTTTTAAGTCCGCTTCACGCGGTGCTTTTGTTCCTTAGCTCCTTAGTTTCCTTATCCCTGTACGCTGCCAGCAGCAGCCGTTTGGTGCGCTGATAACGCATTCGACCCCTGACACCAGCAATCAGGGTTTGAATCCCAGCTGCCGTTCTCCTAGGTGCAACTTTGTTTCTTTTCACCCATTTCACCTTTCACGCTTTCCACGTGAATCTTTTCGCCCTTATTATTCCATTACCTTTCTTTTCTTATCCTTTATTTCCTGGGCCAACTGCACTTAGGGCCTAAACCCCCTTATCTCTATACAGTCCATACCCAAACCGTAACAAATTCTCTGTGTTTTTCAGTTTTTAGATCTCTCTTTCTTTGAGCTAGGTCGAGCATGTTTTATCAGAGATGTTGTGTGGGTCTCCACAGTTTCTACATTTCGGATAGTTTTGGCCTTGTAGGCTGTGGCTCTCCTCCCCACGTTACAGCAGGTTACGCTACTCTTGCAGGTGGCCAATCCATGCCATATATGATATAAAAATGCTACATGTAAGTTACCCATGTTAAACTATCATAACACCCAGAAGTTTAAAAGCAGAAAATATTTAGAAAAGCAATACAACACACCCAAACCAGAAACAGGACGTATAATGTAATCATAAATTAAAACTCACCTGTAGTTGCAAGGGTGCAAGAGGGTCGTGTTGCCAAGTGGACGCTCCACAAAGTGGTCTATGATAATGCCCATGATGGGGCCTGTCCTCTCAAACTGTCTGCAAGGCCAACATATCAAGTATAAATGTTAAAATGTGATTATATGAAATATCTTGTCTCCAGCACTGTGTGGAAAATTCAAAAATATACAATCATTCTGTTCAACGTGCTTAAAAAAAAGTGTGGCCTGTGTACAAAGTTCCAATCATAAAGGTAAATCTGGAAACACAGTCCTGAATGGTAAATACAGTTTCAAACTTTTTTTTATAGTGCTATATTTATTTGTATTTATTACATGCTACTGACATTATCTTTAAATTCATTTAAAGGCCTATTGAGCTACTTCTCATATAGAGCTTCTATTTATAATTAATGCAGGGACCATGTCAAATTAAAAGCTTTGAAACTGAAACAAAATGGTCTTATTTAAAGCATGCTTGTTTTTATTAAAGGTGCTTTTGTAATTACATACAAGCCTATGGACAACAGCATGAGGGGAATCTAAACATAAAGTGACGAGATTTCATACACAGGCACAAACTCAGAAAAACCAATAAGGCAACGGTAGCCCAATATGGCACCTTGCTCATTTTCTATTTTGCATTTAATAAAGCATTCTGCACCAGAGTCATTTAAGCTTTTTTATTCGATGAAGAATAAGGCTCGCAACTGTCTGGGAATCAGTATCTCAGATTGAATCAGCAAGCGGCATGAAGGGTCCAAGCGTAACAGGGTGTGTCAGCATGCAGGGAGATGAACCAGAACACAGCACGATGACTTGGCTAGACAGCAGTAGAACAAGAAAGTGTACATGCAGCGCCAACATGAGCAGACTAAATGCTGAGCCAAATTTGGTTGGTGTGGTACTCCTTATAAGCACTGTGCCAATGAGGTGCAAGCATAACCACAAGCTGGATCTCTGCTCTGCTGTGAGAATGCCAGATGATGGGACGACGTGGCACCAGTACTGTATGTGAACAGTTACTTGGCTATTTAGTCAATACCAGTATACTACAGTACCCCAGATAGCTTTATAAAGTATGTATATGTTCACACAGCATCCAAATTGCATAATATGGAATTTCATGAGACATATATCTGTATTTACTTAAAATCGGTTTTTGCCCAGTAGTTTAAAAACTGTAACAGGTAGTTAATCTGGATGTATTTGTATTTTATATACTGGTCAGCCATGACATCAATACCACCTGCCTAATACTGTGTAGGTTGAGACCTGTAAAGAGACATGGATTCCACAAGACCTCTTAAGGCGTCCTGTGGCACCCATACTTCCAAAAGTTATTTACATTTACATTACAGCATTTAGCAGACGCCCTTATCCAGAGCGACTTACAATTAATACAGTCTTACAATCCAAGCAATTGTGGGTTAAGGGTCTTGCTCAAGGACCCAACAGTGGCAGCTTGGCAGAGGTGGGATTTGAACCCTGGACCTTCTGGTCCAGAGTCCAGTAACTTAACCACTAGGCTACCACAGCCCACAGTTATTTATGCAAATGAGAAATAGAGGGTTCTAACGATAATGCGTAACAATGCAGGTAATTAATTTTAGCCCCCAATTTAATATGCACACATGAAGTATATTTGCTGAATCTGTCATGATTTCAGACTCGATATCTGACGCCAATACTTTAGCAGATCTTTCAAGTCTTCTAAGTTGTGAGGTGGATCAGACTTGTTCGTACAGCACATCCCACAGATGCTCGATCATATTGTGAGGCCAAGTCAACAATGCAAACTCTTTGCCATGCTTCTCAAACCATTCCTGAACAATTTTTGAGTTGTGGTAGGGTTACTATTATCATTAGGGAATACCTGTGCCATGAGGGAGTGTACTTGCTTTCTTTAGGTAAGTAACATCCACATCAATGGCAGGACCTAAGGTGTGCCAGCAGAACACTGCCCCCAGCATCACACAGTTACCACTACTCAGTTTGCATGTCAGTGTTTTTTATGTTATGACTGATTGGTGTAGAAGGAGTGTACCTGGAGGACACCAGGGCCAGATTGGTACGGTAGGCACACGAGAGGGTGAGTGTGCCTATGGGAGTACCCACAACACCTACACGTACTGTCTGAAAACCTGTACAGAGGAGGAAAGAGGAGGGAGGGGGGAGACAGATACTGAGCACACTGTGGCAAAACATTTACACATGGCCTAATAAGCTCAGAATAGACGTCATCAATAAATGTAATCTTAATAAAATCATTATCAGATTGAACAAAGTGGGCAATCCTTTAAATAATCCATTGATAAAAGAAGAACGTAAACTTCTGTATCTGATTACATTACCATCTAGACTATGTGAGTACGTTCTGCACATGTGATTGCTTTAGCTAATTCAGTATGGTGGGAACAAAATAATGGTCTCCAGTGGAAACAAAGTTTACGCACAAACATTATAAATGGATGAAAAGATAAGAATAATGATCTCTAATTAATCATGTTTTCAAGCAGTATACTTTTTCAATTATTACCTGCTCCTTGCAGATTACGTGTAGTGTAAATGTGAGAACGTGTTTACATGTGGAAATTTATGCAAGTGCCACATTTCAGAATACTGCCTAACTGAATGTCAGTCTTTCCACTGAAATTAAAATTGTACCTTCTCCGAGTCCTGTTAGCTGCACGTCTCCAAAATATATCCTGCCAATGAAAGGGCTAAATTAATTACCCGAATAACACTAATTATAATCAACAATGCATTACGTTTATTGCGATCAGATGTTAATTCTGTAATGTTTACGTGCATTTTTTACCTGTATAGGATGACATAATCGTGACCTTGCTTTCGTGACAGTTTGTAAGCAGGAGTAACTCTTGTGATAGCCAGAAGAGACTTGAGTAGCAGAGACAGACGTGTATAAACTGTGTAAGATACTTTAATGTCCTTTTCACACCTGAAAAGAAGCCATCCGTTAACACGGAGTGTTTACAAGTCTGGTGAAGTGAACTCAACAAATAACTGCATATGTGCTAACAGTAATACGACTTACTTCTCATTCATCTCCAAACACCATGTTTCCAGTTCCATTGAGTCTCCCTGTACACATGTCAGAATTTTACAGCAAGCACAGCTTAAAATTAAACTCTAAATTACAAAATAATGATGATGACTATGACTATGATGAATTGTCCCTTCTGTGTTTGGAATTATTTAAAACTCAGACATACAGGGGTTGGACAATGAAACTGAAACACCTGTCATTTCAGTGTGGGAGGATTCATGGCTGAATTGGACCGGTCTGGTGGCCAGTCTTCATTAATTGCACATTCACTGCCAAGGACTACCGAACCATTCTGGAGGACCATGTGCATCCAATGGTTCAAACATTGTATCCTGAAGGCGGTGCCGTGTATCAGGATGACAATGCACCAATACACACAGCAAGACTGGTGAAAGATTGGTTGGATGAACATGAAAGTGAAGTTGAACATCTCCCATGGCCTGCACAGTCACCAGATCTAAATATTATTGAGCCACTTTGGGGTGTTTTGGAGAAGCGAGTCAGGAAACGTTTTCCTCCACCAGCATCACGTAGTGACCTGGCCACTATCCTGCAGACGAATGGCTTAAAATCCCTCTGACCACTGTGCAAGGACTTGTATATGTCATTTCCAAGACGAATTGACGCTGTATTGGCCGCAAAAGGAGGCCCTACACCATACTAATAAATTATTGTGGTCTAAAACCAGGTGTTTCAGTTTCATTGTCCAACCCCTGTATGAATGCACCTTCTGGGAATGGTTCAGATAATGAATACTTGGATAATGGGAGCCTTATATCCTATATCACTTGTTATAGCCAAATCCCTCCCTCATTCTGGAATCTTCAAAACGTTTCACACTTTTAGTGATGTTAGTGTTGATGAACATAGTGACTCAGGACTTTCTCTTTCTGTCAGCCATGACAGCGTGTTATAAAAATAATCTAAACAGAGAATGCAGGTCTGTTGTGTGTGTGTGTGTGTGTGTGTGTGTGGCCAGCATGAGTTTTCCACTTGTTTGTTTGTCTGTCTAGGTGTGTGTTCTCATGAGTTTAAATAAAAGCAGCAAAATGTCCTCTATTGTCTCAGAGAGTGTCTTCACTTAATTCTTTTGTCAGTAATCACTGTATAACATCATTTGTCGTAGCGGGTGTGTGGTCTGGATAGTGGGGGGGGGGATTAATATATGTACACATTCTGGGAGATGGTTCCCCTAACGAATATTCTGATAACACAATATCTAATAACTATCTCTGCCTGGTTCCTCTACATTTTAAATACCTCCTACTTTCAATTATATGTAGTAACTTATGGATGCAGGAAACTTTCTGTTTGGTCCTCCTGTCTGCATGCTCTGGGGTGTTTGTGGATATCCTCACATGAAGTGCTCACTTCAGATACTTCCACAACATTTCTATGGGATTAAGGCCAGGACATGAATTCCAAAACATTTTTCTTCTTTAACCATTCTGTGGTAGAACATCTAGCATGCTTAGGGTCATTATCTTTCAGAATGACACACATTCTCTTGAGTTTCAGTTCACAGACAGATGTCCTGATATTTTTTTTTTTTGGAATTTGCTGGTATAATTTAGAATTCATTGTTCCGTCAGTGATGGCAAGCCATCCTGACCCAGTGGCAGCAAAATCTGCCCAAACTAAACCAGATAAGGTTAATATGCTGAAATGCAGTGTCTTTCTTTCTCCAACATAATGATTCTCATTTAATCCAGAAGATCTGTTTTGGTCTCATCAATCCACAAAATATTTTTTCCCAATAACCGTCTGGCTCTTCCACATGCCTGCAGGAATAGAGTTTCAATACAACATAACAATAATACGACTGTAATATTATGATGTTTGTGGATACCTAGAACATGGTGAGATTTACATTCTGAAACTGTATATATAAGTTTATAAATTTTCATTCATTCACTCTTATTGCCATTTCAGCTTGTCTATATACATGGCACACATTTGGTAATGCAGTCTAACCTTGCTATCTTGCAACCATTATCTCGCCACCTGTGATGGTAATTCAGATTTCCTTCCATGTACTTTACCTTGAAAGCCGCCAATCTTGCCCAGCTTAAAATGTGACATGTCCTGCCAGTAATGAAATTCTACCCCACTAAGCCTCCTAGTTTCAGACTGTCGGTAGGTGTCACTTTAATCCTACTTTAAAATTGCAATTCCGGATGATGTACAGCCCCTGTCTGTTATCAGAGACCTTATATAAGGAGGGAACTGGTCATTGGTTGAAATATGAATGGGACCGTAGTACAGAAGCCCCGCCCCTTATTAGAAAAAAACATTCAGCATATTAGTAAATGTGTCAAGAAAGGGACAGCAAGTCTTGACCCCTTTGTAGTGCTGAGATGCGACGTAGCCAGTTTAAAAATTGAATTTTTCTGTTATTTGAACTAAGTTACATAATTTAGCACAACACCCCTGATGCTAATGCATTGTGTCAGATTTAATCCACATTGCCAATCCAAGGATTCATTTTATTTTATTCAACCTTTATTTAACCAAACCAAATTCTCACTCAGATTAAACTGAGATCCAAGGATGTATACAAAACTGTTTGTATACAATTGTTGGTATGTGTCACTATATTCTTTTACAGAAAAAAAATATGCTAAATTACCTCAGAGGTTTTCAGTGAGATCTCTACACACATAGAGTGTCCAACGCTGGGTAGCTGTCCAGCCAGAGCTTTTTTCGCTTCATGTGTTACCTCTGGGATGTCTTTAATTGCCAGGGTGAACTGAAACATGGAGAAAATTCCCTATCAGTCAGGAAATTACACTTGGAAGAGTGTTCTACAGCTTACCCAGAACAGAGCTTACCCAGTCTGAGCCAGTAGGGGATGAAGACGAACGAGTGCAGATCTTCTCTCCCAGCCGAGCCTGCACTATCACCTGCACTGTCTATTCAGACACACCACACAGATGCACACAGAGCTTTCAGAGTTATATACTTTTGGAATGACTCAGCAATATCTTACATATAACGTAGTTTGAAAGAAAACAAAAAACAATACCTTCAATACAAAAAATTTTATGAATTTGTCCAAATCTTTTCTGTCCTGTGGGCTCAGATCGCTGTCCATTTTGACCCGAGCCTAAGAAACACAGAGACATTATTTGTTTGTTTTTTTGGTTTATTTAATGTCGCTGTTAGCATCAATGGCAATTTTAGCAACACACACACACGGTTATAAACATCTATACACAAGGTTACATCAAGACTAGTCATATATGCACTCAAGTCAGACCAATCTAGCATAATCAATTAATCTAATGCATGGCTTTGGACTGTGGGAGGAAACTGGAGTACCCAGAGTAAACCCACACAGAAACGGGAAGGACCAAGGTCACCCCACCCTGAGACTGAACCCAGGACCTTCTTACTGTGATTTGGCGGTGCTATCCACTGAGCCATCGTGCCACCCAGAAACAGAAATATAATAAAGAGACGTCTTGATGCATGCTCAATGATCCAGGTAAGAAAATCCAAGAAGTTGAATCTGTTCATCTGGACATAGATTTTGTTGGAGAAACGTTTCATCACTCATCTAAGTGACTTCTTCAGACTGAAGAAGTCACTTAGATGAGTGACGAAACGTTTCTGAAGAAGTCACTTAGATGAGTGACGAAACGTTTCTCCAACAAAATCTATGTCCAGATGAACAGATTCAACTTCTTGGATAATAAAGAGACATTTACATTTACATTTACAGCATTTAGCAGACGCCCTTACTCAGAGCGACTTACAATTGGTACAGTCAAAAAATACAAGCAATTGTGAATTAAGGGCCTTGCTCAAGGACCCAACAGTGGCAGCTTGGCAGAGGTGAGATTTGATCCTCTGGTTCATAGTCCAGTACCCTAACCGCTAAGCCACCACAGTCCACACAGAGACAGAGATAAAATGATTGATTCAAATCTTTATGCCAATAATTTGGGCTAAAGACATCATATCAGAATACCCCACTTTCCTGACCAGTACAAGCAGGGACAAAACATTAAATCCTAGCAACCAAATAAAATGAAATACAACTGTAATCAAAGTAATTTCAACTTTTTACAGCCGTGGCACCGGTCAGGCGCTGCTTGCAGAGATGTCTGTGGGAGAAAGACCAGGCAGAGGACCTTCACCCGGTGCGCCCTACAATGGACTGACACCCTCCATGCCTGCGCCCTGTGAGCTACGGTAGATAGGTGACCATGTACAGGGAGTAATGATGGAGTTATACATAAAACCTGACAACACTATAAAAATATCTGAAGTTAGTAAAAACAATGCAATTGATATCGCCATAGTAAAGTCATAACATGGGCACTATGGTGTTACTGTTAAGGTACTGATCCATGTACAAGAGGTTCAGGGCTCAATTCCCAGGATGCCACCGTTGGGTCTTTAACCCACAAATGCTCAGACTGTTCATAGGAAAAATGTATCAGTAATAAATGGCTCTGGATTAATATAGCATCGTATACAGTACTCGTAGCTGGCCAATTCAAATACACTAGTCAAACTAGCTCATGTCAATCCAATAAGTTTGACCCCAAGACGAATCTAAAAGCTAAACATTGTAATTTGTTTTCGGCTGCTCGGAGCTTTCGGTTTGGTACATAAAGTACATAAAGCTAAAGCTAAAGCTAACGCTAAAAGCAACACGAACACTAGGTTACTTACAATTCATTACAGGTTTTAAATCCACAGTCTGAGTTTTAGTTACTGTGTAAATATCCAGGGCAGAAATTCAAACTCAAGCAGAACCGAGAAAGAATCAAGTCACCAAATGCCCCATTTCTGTTTATGTTGTGATGCAGGTCTCGAAATGACGTGTTAGAAATGTCACAGTCATGCGCAGCACATTCGACATATTGCTTTAATCGATAAGCCATATTTTAGAGAACACTGATTTAAAAATTCCTTTACATGCTGCTTTATTCTCTATACCTTCTTCTGTTACTTCTGTAATTCAGTATTGATGCAGCTTGTTCTGTTATATTTACCGAATGCCGAAAGTCAGACTAAAGAATTGCATGAATAGGCATGAATATCGTCTGATATGATCCTACAACTGAATGGCGGCTAGAAGAAGCTAAGCACCTCTGGTAATGTAGCTCTAATGCCATTGAATTCAGTTTAGCCAAGAATGCTGTTTACTGATAGTTACAAGACCGTGCAGCTAGTGCTTTATTTGAGACGTTAGGTCAGTAAAATAAATAGTGTTATACTGGACATTCGTAGTTTGTTCGAGATGTAGCCTAGCGGGTAAGGTGCTGGACTCTAGACCAGAAGGTCCAGGGTTCAAATCCCACCCTTAACCCACACCATTTGTTGGATTGTAAGACTGTACCAATGGTAAGTCGCTATGGATAACGGGCGTCTGCTAATGCGTGTAAATGTAATATTAAATATAAGCACTATATCGTACCTTCCACCTGTTGGTTAGAGGAGGTGCTGTCTTAAAATGTTGAAGGTGTTTGTTTAAGCTTGATTAATGGGTTCGGCATGTTACCATTAACTACCAAATATTTTTCTGCTCCTCTCTTCTAATGACGTTGTATGGTTTATTTACGTCCGATTCAAGCCGGTCAACGGGTAACTTAAAACGTATACCCAAGTTACTCTATACACATTACACTTTACCTATCATACTTCTCTACTTTCTTCATTATCATCTCCTTTCCCCCCTCACTTTTTTCCTTCTCCATCATACACCCCTTATTACACTCTTCCGATAACCTTTTAGTTCCGACGCCCCTCCCCTTTCATTATCCATCGCTCGCATCCCACTGATGACCGGCCCTGCCAGCGCCAACACCTGATCCGTTTCTTTTACGCCTCAAGACTACATTCTCTGTCAAAGTTTTTACCTAGGTCTAGCCGTCGTCCTTCTTACCCTCCCTCTTTCTTCGCCCGATCCTTGCCCTCAGCTCTTTCACACAAAGCTGCTCGTGATCCTCTTGTGTCCGTCGTTCCTGACTTCGTCTTATTCACGCTGACTGCTTAGACACACATATCATCACGCAGTCCCGCCCCCTCAACCTCCTACTCCTCCTTAGTCCTCATTGCCTCTCCCCACCTTTCCCCGCAGACCACATCAACATGTCGGTTGAAACCTCGACTTACCTGGTATCGACGAGCCACATTCATTTAGATTCTACACAGCGTCCGTGAGCTTGAAGTGCGGGCTTTCCCAGTGCGCTATTCCATCGCACTTCCTGCTTGGGCGGACGCAGCCTGTGTCAGGCATAGTCTTCGCTGCAATAGTAAGTCCCGTGCTCAGAACTGCAGACCATGTGTTTGTATTCTGTGTGGCTCTTATGACTTCTCTTCCTCTCGTTTGTCCTAGTATGACTGTTGTTGAGACCCTTCGGGTCGTTACTGATACCCTAATGTCAGGTCCGTATGATATCTCGTCCTCCTCCGACATGAGACACACTGTACCCGATGACTTTTATTGAAGCGCCGCCGCCCTCAGCGACCTCGCGCCACTTTGGTCAGCGGCGAATTCCCTGCCCGTCGCTCCCGTCTGTTTACTCCGAGCCGTATCACAAGTATCCTCCCTGTTATCGCACTGTGGATCTCTTGCTATTCACCGTCTGTCTTTTTCCGACGTTTCAGACCTTCCACGTGCCTCCCCGCGCGATAGCCTGCGCGATAAGGTGTAGGGAGGAGACAGTGGGGTGCGATCGGACGACAGACAAAGGACAGCTGGAGAGAAAGTCACACGGCGCGGGGCGCGTAGTAGTGGCGAACATGCGAACCCGCAAGCGAGAGCTCTTCGCTGGGCTGGTTCGCACCGAGGGCGTGGCCGCCCCGCCCCGCCGGCATGGCAGGGGCGCGATATGGGGAGAGGCCGAATCGAGAGCGGCATTGAGAGCGGGAAGCTGGAGGGAGTCGGAAGACAGGGCAGAGAGGCATTGGCAGTAATGGTTAGAATATCCGAGGCGAGAGAGGGGTGCCCGGCGTGTGGAGGGGGGAAGGGAGCAAGACGATGGGGGGTGGACCGGCCAAGGACAGGGGAGTAGGCCAGAGAAGAGAGACGGGAATCGGTGGGACGGAACAAGCAGGGAGAGGACAAGAGCAAAAGGGGGCGAGAGAGCCTGACAGGGAGGCGGAGAGCTGCAGACAGAGATGACGAGACCGAGGCAGGCGCAGCGCGGAAGAGCAAAAAATGTAAGAGAAAGAGAATGCCCATGAAAGATGGAATAGGACAAGTGACGAGTGGGTATGAGCCCCCCCAATGGGGCAAGCCCACCGCACGAGAATAGCGAAAAACAGGAGGAGAAGGGGACGTTAATTGGCTCTCCTGTTCTATATATGGTTTTAACTGATTTCAACTAATTATTTGAAAATGTAGTTAGACTACTTGTCTTTATAATATTTATCTTCTGTGATACTGAAACAATACCAATGTATTACTGTAGTAATATGGTCCTTCTAAAAAACAATTAGGCATATGTGATAAAGTTAATTCTTTCCGTAATGTAATGATAAAAATTAAACTTTCATATATTTTAGATTCATGCACACCAACTGAAATATTCAAGTCTTTTATGTTTTAATACACGATGATTTTGGCATACAGTCATGAAAAACCCAATCTCACAAAATTAGCATATCATGAAAAGGTTCTCTAAACGAGCTATTAACCTAATTATCTGAATCAACGAATTAACTCTAAACACCTGCAAAAGATTCCTGAGGCTTTTGAAAACTCCCAGCCTGATTCATTACTCAAAACCGCAATCATGGGTAAGACTGCCGACCTGACTGCTGTCCAGAAGGCCATCATTGACACCCTCAAGCAAGAGGGTAAGACACAGAAAGAAATGTCTGAACGAATAGGCTGTTCCCAGAGTGCTGTGTCAAGGCACCTCAGTGGGAAGTCTGTGGGAAGGAAAAAGTGTGGCAGAAAACGCTGCACAAACGAGAAGAGGTGACCGGACCCTGAGAAGGATTGTGGAGAAGAGCCGATTCCAGACCTTGGGGGACCTGCGGAAGCAGTGGACTGAGTCTGGAGTAGAAACATCCAGTGCCACCATGCACAGGCGTGTGCAGGAAATGGGCTACAGGTGCTGCATTCCCCAGGTCAAGCCACTTTTGAACCAGAAACAGTGGCAGAAGCGCCTGACCTGGGCTACAGAGAAGCAGCACTGGACTGTTGCTCAGTGGTCCAAAGTACTTTTTTCGGATGAAAGCAAATTTTGCATGTCATTCGAAAATCAAGGTGCCAGAGTCTGGAGGAAGACTGGGGAGAAGGAAATGCCAAAATGTCTGAAGTCCAGTGTCAAGTACCCACAGTCAGTGATGTTCTGGGGTGCCATGTCAGCTGCTGTGTTGGTCCACTATGTTTTATCAAAGGCAGGGTCAATGCATCTAGCTATCAGGAGATTTTGGAGCACTTCTGCTGAAGAGCTTTATGGAGATGAAGAGTTCATTTTTCAGCACGACCTGGCACCTGCTCACAGTTCCAAAACCACTGGTAAATGGTTTACTGACCATGGTATTACTGTGCTCAATTGGCCTGCCAACTCTCCTGACCTGAACCCGATAGAGAATCTGGGGTTATGTGAAAGAGGAAGTTGAAAGCGCAAGGGACCCCAAACACTCTGGATGATGAGCTTAAGGCCGCTATCGAAGCATCCTGGGCCTCCATAACACCTCAGCAGTGCCACAGGCTGATTGCCTCCATGCCACGCCGCATTGAAGCAGTCATTTCTGCAAAAGGATTCCCGACCAAGTATTGAGTGCATAAATGAACATAATAATTTGAAGGTTGACTTTTTTTGTGTTAAAAACACTTTTCTTTTATTGGTCGGATGAAATATGCTAATTTTGTGAGGTTTTCATTTTTTCATTAATTTTGGGTTTTCATGAGCTGTATGCCAAAATCATCAGTATTAAAACAATAAAAGACTTGAAATATTTCAGTTGGTGTGCAGTGAATCTAAAATATATGAAAGTTTAATTTTTATCATTACATCACGGAAAAGAATTAACTTTATCACAATATGCTAATTTTTTGAGAGGGATCAGTATATGGATAAACAGTAGCACAAATCAGCTTAACATTTTTACACAGAGGCATCACATTTCCAGTGACAGTGCTATATTGATAGACACTGTTAAAGAGAACAACAGCAATCAAACAAAATGAGGAATGTCATTTTTAAATATTTCAGTAATTTCTAATGCTTTTGTTGACAAACTGGAGATCCTCTGCCCATCTTTACCCCTAAAAGCCTTTTGTGGATACTGCTTTTGTACCATATTGTGATTGTAATCACCTGTTGACATCACCCATTTGAAATCACTTCTTTATTTACACTGCTCAAAAAAGTAAAGGGAACACTCAAATAACACATCCTAGATCTGAATGAATTAAATATTCTCATTGAATACTTTGTTCTGTACAAAGCTGAATGTGCTGACAACAAAATCACACAAAAATCATCAATGGAAATCAAATTTATTAACCAATGGAGGCCTGGATTTGGATTCACACACAAAATTAAAGAGGAAAAACACACTACAGGCTGATCCAACTTTGATGTAATGTCCTTAAAACAAGTCAAAATGAGGCTCAGTATTGTGTGTGGCCTCCACGTGCCTGTATGACCTCCCTACAACGCCTGGGCATGCTCCTGATGAGGTGGCGGATGGTCTCCTGAGGGATCTCCTCCCAGACCTGGACTAAAGCGTCCACCAACTCCTGGACAGTCTGTGGTGCAACGTGACGTTGGTGGATAGAGCGAGACATGATGTCCCAGATCTGCTCCATTGAATTCAGGTCTGGGGAACGGCCAGTCCATAGCTTCAATGCCTTCATCTTGCAGGAACTGCTGACACACTTCAGCCACATGAGGTCTAGCATTGTCCTGCATTAGGAGGAACCCAGGACCAACCGCACCAGCGTATGGTCTCACAAGGGGTCTGAGGATCTCATCTCGGTACCTAATGGCAGTCAGGCTACCTCTGGCGAGCACATGGAGGGCTGTGCGGCCCTCCAAAGAAATGCCACCCCACAGCATTACTGACCCACTGCCAAACCGGTCATCATGGATGAGCTGCACTACCTGAGCCACTTGTGTGGATTGTAGAGTCCGTCTCATGCTACCACGAGTGTGAAAGCACCACCAACATTCAAAAGTGACCAAAACATCAGCCAGAAAGCAAAGGTACTGAGAAGTGGTCTGTGGTCAATCAGTGTTGCTTCCTAAGTGGACAGTTTGATTTCACAGAAGTTTGATTTACTTGGAGTTATATTGTGTTGTTTGAGTGTTCCCTTTATTTTTTTGAGCAGTATAGTTTATTTTTTACCTCATTACTAGACCTAAATTGCCCCCTCAACTTTTTTGGAATGTGTTGCTTTCCTGAAATCCAGGAATGGATGTTTATTAATAAATGAATTGAAGTTGACCAGATAAAACATGACAAACCTTGGCTGGACTGAAGACAGTACATTTAAGAGAATGGCTCTGTGAAATGGAAAACTGTTTTCAAAATACTTATGTGGAGAAATAAAAGGCAATAAATATAAAAAAATAAACATACATTTATGCCTGCCTAAATATGTCTCTTAACTGAGTAGTCTGCAGGCAATTATTGTGGATCTGCATTAATATGAAGCAATAAATGAAGGCAAAGTCATGGATTGTATGCTGATTAGTTTTTTAAGATTACCTTTACTGTGCTTTAGAGACTGTTATGTTTGTTACAAACATACTGACATACAGACAAATTCTACTAAGACTTTGTGATCGAGGCTGAATGATTTAAAACTTTACATTCTCAAGTTTATAACTGACTGTTACATGTTTGGTTCACAGGTCTGATCCTATGTCGGTGCTTTTCCTTCACAATGGCAATTCCCATTGCAGTCTTGGATTGTGACCTGTTGCTCCATGGGCGTGGGCACAAAACACTGGATCGATTTGACATTGACATGGTATCAGATGAGTTTCTATTATCAGCATTCGGTTTCCCACGTGAATTCATCGATTACTTGGTTGATCTGCTGAAAGACAGCTTGTTAAGACGCACCCAGAGGTCACGAGCAATCAGCCCGGATGTTCAGATCCTTGCAGCTCTGGGATTCTACACATCGGGCTCATTCCAGAGCAAGATGGGAGACGCCATAGGCATCAGTCAGGCCTCTATGAGTCGCTGTGTCTCAAACGTCACCAAAGCTCTGATTGAGAAGGCGCCAGAGGTTATCGGATTCAACCAAGACGAGGCCACCAAGCAACACTCTCGGGAAGAGTTCTACAGGGTGGCAGGGATTCCCCATGTTCTAGGGGTTATAGACTGCGCTCACATAGCCATTAAAGCACCTAATGCTGAGGATTATTCATACGTCAATAAGAAAGGCTTCCACTCCATTAACTGCCAGCTGGTTTGTGATGCACGAGGGCTGCTCCTGAGTGCTGAAACCCATTGGCCTGGCAGTTTATCAGACCGAACTGTTTTTCAACAGTCTAGCGTGTGCAAGCTGTTTGAGGAGCAGGTCAACCACGAGGGCTGGCTATTAGGTAAGATGAAGACAAGAAAACTAATCAGAGGCTGCGTTATAACACGTAGGAATGATTGAGTACTAACTTCCACTAAATCATAAATGAACATAACATGACAATACGAATGAGCTTAGCTAAAATATGAGCTCCAGGTTTTTATACCTCTTTGCTTGCAGATTTTTTTGCTGCATCACTTGCTTTCTTATATAGCACAGTTTAACAGTGAAAATCTTTTAAATTTGAGCTATGACTGTACTTCTTTTAGATCTGACACAGGTTACATCTGATCATTATTTTGTCACAGAGCTATGGGCAGACTTAAGGGCTACGTGTCATTTCAAAACGTTTGGTACTAGTACTGACCCTGTACAGACACCAAAGGGAAACTTTGGTACAAAACGATACGTTTTTTTTGATTACCAGTAGAATCACAATCATGGTTAGTTTAGTTTAGATTAGATTCAACTTTACTGTCACTGTGCAGAGTATGAATACAAAGCCAATGAAATGCAGTTAGCATCTAACCAGAAGTGCAATACAGTATTATTTACAAATAAATACAGAATTATTTACATATAATTGCTACAGTACAGTGATAAGCATATAAAGAAAGTATATACAAGGAGTGTAACATATGTACATATATGTAAAAAGATACAGTGTTTGCAGCATACAGTGGTGCTTGAAAGTTTGTGAACCCTTTAGAATTTTCTATATTTCTGCATAAATATGACCTAAAACATCATCAGATTTTCACACAAGTCCTAAAAGTAGATAAAGAGAACCCAGTTAAACAAATGAGACAAAAATGTTATACTTGGTCATTTATTTATTGAGGAAAATGATCCAATATTACATATTAGTGAGTGGCAAAAGTATGTGAGCCTTTGCTTTCAGTATCTGGTGTGACCCCCCTGTGCAGCAATAACTGCAGCTAAACGTTTTTTTGTAACTGTTGATCAGTCCTCTGCACACCGGCTTGGAGGAAGTTTAGCCCCATTCTCTGTACAGAACAGCTTCAAGCTCTGGGATGTTGGGGGTTTCCTCACATTAGCTGCTCACTTCAGGTCCTTCCACAACATTTCCAATTGGATTAAGGTCAGGACTTTGACTTGGCCATTTCCAAAAACATTAACTTTATCTTCTTTAAACCATTCTTTGGTAGAACGGCTTGTGTGCTTAGGGTCGTTGTCTTGCTGCATGACCCACCTTCTCTTGAGATTCAGTTCATGGGACAGATGTCCTGACATTTTCCTTTAGAATCTTGATATAATTCAGAATTCCATTGTTCCATCAATGATGCCAAGCTGTCCTGGTCCAGATGCAGCAAAACAGGCCCAAACCATGATACTACCACCACCATGTTTCACAGATGGGATAAAGGTTCTCATGCTGGAATGCAGTGTTTTCCTTTATCTAAACATAACACTTATCTTTTAAACCAAAAAGTTCTATTTTTATCTCATCTGCCCACAAAACATTATTCCAATGGCCTTCTGGCTTGTCCACATGATCTTTAGCAAATTGTAGATGAGCAGCAATGTTCTCTTTGGAGAGCAGTGGCTTTCTCCTTGCAAGCCTGCCATACACTCCATTGTTGTTCAGTGTTTTTCTGATGGTGGACTCATGAACATTAACATTAGCCAATGTGAGAGAGGCCTTCAGGTGTTTAGAAGTTACCCTGGGGTCCTTTGTGATCTCGCCAACTATTACACGCCTTGCTCTTGGAGTGATCTTTGTTGGTCGACCACTCCTGGGGAGGGTAACAATGGTCTTGAATTGCCTATATTTGTACACAATCTGTCTGACTGGGGATTGGTGGAGTCCAAACTCTTTAGAGATGGTTTTGTAACCTTTTGCAGCCTGATGAGCATCAACTCTTTTTCTCAGGTCCTCAGAAATCTCCTTTGTTTGTGCCGTGATACACTTCCACAAACTTATGAAGAGCAGACTTTGATAGATCCCTGTTCTTGAAATAAAACAGGGTGCCCACTCACACCTGATTGTCATCCCATTGATTTGAAAACACCTGACTCTAATTTCACCTTCAAATTAACTGCTAATCCTAGAGGTTCACATACTTTTGCCACTCATTCATATGTAATATTGGATTATTTTTCTCAATAAATAAATGACCACGTATAATATTTTTGTCTCATTTGTTTAACTGGTTTCTCTTTATCTACTTCTAGGACTTCTGAAAATATGATGTTGTTTTAGGTCATATTAATGCAGAAATAAAGACAATTCTAAAGGGTTCACAAACTTTCCAGCACCGCTGTATATACAGATTATCTTTGCAAGGTAGTGCAAATGTTAAAGTACAGAATAGTGCCGTAATGAGTGCTGTTATGCTTTTGATGAAGCATTTAGCAGGGTTACCGCCTCATGGAGGAAACTCTTCCCTACCCTGCTGGTGTGGGAATGTAGGCTTCTGTAACGCCTGCCAGATGGAAGGAGGGTGAACAGTCTGTGGTTGGGGTGGTAGACATCCTTAATGATGCTACTAGTCCTGCTCAGACAGCACTTTTGGTAAATGTACTTGATGATGTGTAACGAGGCACCGATGATCTGTTGGGCAGTTTTCACCACCCGTTGGAGTGCTGCCCGGTCTGATGCAGAGCAGTTGCCATACCATACAGAGATGCAGTTTGTGAGAATGCTCTCAATGGTACAGCGGTAGAAGTCCACCAATATCCTGGGATCCAAGTGAGCTTTCTTAAGCATCCTTAGAAAGTAGAGGTGCTGTTATACCTTTTTTAACCAGGATAGAGGAGTTAAGTGACCAGCTGAGATCATCAGAGATGTGGGTGCCAAGGAACTTGAAACTTGACACTCTCTCTACGACGTCTCCATTAATGTGGATGGGTTTGTGTGAAAGGCACTTAGTCCGTCTGAATCCATGATGATCTCCTTGGTCTTCAGGGTGTTAAGCGCCAGGTTATTTTGGTACACCATGCAGCTAAGTGATGTACCTCCTCCCTGTAGGCCATCTCATCGTTGTCTCTGATCAGGCTTACCACCGTTGTATCATCTGTGAACTTGATTATGGTGTTGGAGTCATAAACAGGAACACAATCATGGGTGAACAGGGAGTACAGAAGATGGCCAGCACGCAGCCGTGTGGCACGCCAGTGTTCAGGGTAATGAAGGAAGAGGTGAGGTTACCAAATCTAACAGACTGGGGTCTGTTGGTCAGAAAGTCCAGTGTCCAGTTGCAGAGGATTGAGGTTATACCAAGCTGGCTGAGCTTGGAGATCAGCCCTTGAGGGTATCACAATGTTGAATGCTTAGCTATTGTCAATGAACCGCATTCTAACGTACGTGTTGTGGTTATCCAGGTGGGTTAGTGCAGAATGGAGTGTAGTGGCAATGGCATCCTCAGTTGACCTGTTGCAGCGGTAGGCGAACTTGTGTGGGTCCAGTGTAGCAGGTAAGCAGGACTTCAAGTGAGAGAGAACCAATTTCTCACAACACTTGGCGATGATGGGGATGAGCGCAACAGGGCGGAAATCATTAAGGGGCTTGGTAGTGGAGTGCAATTGCACTGGTACAATGGTGGCTGTTTTGAATCTACTAAGGACCACTCCATGGGCCAGGGACAGATTGAAGATGTCCGTGAAGACCTGCTGCAGCTGTACTGCACAGGCTCTAAACCAGGTATTCCATCAGGCCCAGCTGATTTCCGTGTGTTCACTTTGCTTAAAGCAGAGCAGACATCCAAGGTGGTGAATGTTGGGGGTTGTTCATCAGGTGATGTTGCTACTTTGATTATAGGATCCTTATTTTCCCTGTCAAAGCGAGTGTAGAACTGTTAAGCTTATCAGGGAGGGAGGCAGAGCTGGATAGGGCGCACTACAGGATGGTTTGATGTATTCCATGCTACATGTGTCGGGAGTCAGAGGAGTTGAAGTGCTCTTCAAACCTCTCCTTGTAGCAGTGTTTAGCCTGGGAAATTCCTCTTCTCAGGTCAGCTCTGGCAGAACTGTAAGCAACCAGGTCTCCAGACCTGAAGGCTGTATTTCTGGCCTTGAGTAGGAGACGAACCTCTCTGTTCATGCAGGGCTTCTGATTGGGGAAAGTTTTTATTTTTTATGTGTGGTCACAGTGTCCTAGGTGGGGGAGGGGTGTGGCTTTGTAGGCATCCACTACACTGGTGTAAACGTGGTCCAAAGTTTTTTGTCTTGTGGTGCAGGAGACATTTTGATGAAACTTTGGAAGTACTGATCTCAATGTGCAATGATTAAAGTCCCCAGTTACAATGAAGACACCTTCTGAGTGCTTGGCTTGCAGCTTGTTAATAGCAGCATAAAGTTCTTTCATTGCAACCTTTGCGTTGGCATCCGGAGGAATATAAACTGCAGTAGCAACTATGTAAATAAATGCAAGTAAATTCACGTGATAGATAGAAAGGTCTGCATTTTATAATCAGGTACTCCAGATCAGCAGAGCAGTGGGTATCAACAATGGCTTTGCACCATGTTTTGTTCACATAAATGCATACACCACCACCTTTGCTTTTACCTGAAGCTGCAGCCACTCTGTCAGCCCTGAAAACAGTGTGTCCTTCCAGATTCACCATGCTGTCTGGAACATCGTTGCTGAGCCATGTTTCCGTGAAAACCATGAGGCTACAGTCCATAAGCATCCTCTGTGTGTGGGTCCAGATCTTTAACTCGTCCAACTTGTTTGCCAGAGATCGTACGTTCGCGAGGAAGATGCTTGGTAAAGCTTGTCGGTTTGGATTTAGCTTTAGCCTAGCACGCAGATTCCGCACTTCCCACTTCTTTGTTAACAATCTCGACGCCAGCGCCAGACACTTCCGGTTGGAGAGAACGTTGTGCTGGTCCACGGTGATCTTTCTAACTCCGGTGGTAGTTCGTGGAAGTTGAACGGGTACTTTAAATGGTGGCTCAGTGGGTAATACTGTTGCCTCACAGTGAGAAAGTCCTGGGTTCGAGCCCAAGGTGGAGTGGTCTGGGTAAATTTCTGTGTGGAGTCTGCATGTCCTCCCCTTGTCCGTGTGGGTTTACTCCGGACAATCCGGTTTCCTCCCTCAGTCCAAAGACATGCGTGTTAGGTTTATTTATTATGCTAAATTTGCCCAAGTGTGTGTATGAGTGCCCTACAATGGATTGGCGCCCTGTTCTGCTGGCTAGGCCCATGTTTTACAATGTTCTTTAAAGTAGCAAACCTAAGTAACACATTTTTGAGACACCTGTACCCGGTAGTACCGAGAGACTTTGGTTTTGTGCCTTTTTATGTATTGATTTTTGGTACCCAGTTCTAGGGTTATTAGCTGAGAGCAAGCATACTGAATGTCTTCAATGAGTCCCTAGTTTTTTGTCTGGCAGGCCTTGTAGGGGATCAGGTGTAATGGTGAACCCTGCCCACCCAAGCGATGGACTAGCGTCCTGCCCCAGGTACGCTTATGCCTGTTTCCTGTGTTTTCCTGGGGTAGGTGCCAGAGCCCCACACCCCAAACACAACATTGGTTGTGCTTAAGGAATTGGAGGCTATAAGGGGATAGCGACTCCTGGCTCTGAAACGCCAACGCATTCTGAGCTTTGAGCGAGGGACTGGCATTTTGTCCAGGCTCCTCCGCCCTTGCCTCATGTATAGGCTCTAAAGCAAGAAAATAAAAGAAAATAGAAATATTTGCTTGTGAGATGTTCTTGGTACTTGTATCAGAGAGGTTTTGTTTGAACAGACTCTCTCATTGCAGGAGATAATCGTTACCCTCTGCGAAAGTGGCTCATGACACCTGTACAGAACCCCAAAACTCCAGCAGATTACCGCTACAACCTGGCTCACGTGAACACGCATGAAATCGTGGAACATACGTTTCGCGCTCTCCAGACACGCTTCCGTTGCCTTGATGGTGCCAGGGGCTACCTGCAATACTCACCTGAGAAGTGTTCCCATATCATCAAGGCATGCTGCGTGCTCCATAACATCTCCCTGCAGTCTGGACTGGACGCTTGGACCTTTGAAAGAACTGAGGCCACAGACCAGTCAGACGAGGGCAGCAATCCAGAAGAAAAGGTGGATCTGGAGGCATTAACAGTCCTACAAGAATTGATAGAGAACCATTTTAACTACGACTGAGCATGGACTGAACCATGATGTGCATTTTGGATAGGATGAATGATGCACTGCTTGAAGTTTGTGTCATTTTTTTATACATCAGGAAAATGTCAAATCTGAAAATGACATGGAGCAAACAGTATATGACATGTTCTGACGTGTCAGTCGATCCTCACACAGGTAATTAAACACTCTAATGTGACAGTACATTGTTACAGAAATGACAATGAAAAACTTTATACATAATTTGTACTGTTTTTATTTCTTATTTGCTGTTTTCTTACACGTTATCCTGATCAGGTTCAGGTGCCCAGAGACACAGGTAAGCATGTAGTCGACTACGGGGCTCCCCCTTCACTTTCCTTCCACTTTTTCTGGTCAGGAGGAAGTGAAATGAAAGTAGTAGAGTGTGACCAGGGGGTGGGATTTGCATATTTCAAATTTAGTGGATTGACTGGTGATGGTTTTTCCACCTCGAATGAACCAGCAGTTCTTAAGAAACAGAAAGCTTAATTTTCAAGAGCCCTATAATGGCTTGAGGTTATGCTATGATTATACCACTGTTAGTTCAGACCCTGCAATCTGATTGTCTGAGAGATGTTCTTGCTGTGACATTATTGCACAATAGGGGTATTCTGCCCGACGCTCTATAAGTATTACTCCCCGGCATACACACGCAACCTAGTAACGACGCCCGTCCTAAAAAGTAAAACTGCTGAAATGAAAGCTATAAAATCTATTGATTTTGAAAATGATTTTATTGTGGAAGATGAAGATATTAATGACCAATCTGAGCCAAAGGTTGGTCACCTTAAGGATTTGGAAGTGCTGGAAAAGCAAAACAAAGTCACCACTTCAAATCAACTGTCCTGGGCTCTTAACGGATTCACAGCTCGACTGAGGAGAAACGACACTGAAGATCAGTTTTACTACCATCAACAAAAATGAAATGAAGCAGCTTCATCCCTCACAAAGACGTTGTTTGCTGGTATTACCGTATTTTTCGGACCATAAGGCGCACTTAAAATCCTTTAATTTTCTCAAAAATCGACAGTGCGCCTTAAAATGCGGTGCGTCTAATGTATGAATTAATTCTGGTTGTGCTTTCTGACCTAGAACCGATTGTAGACGGTACACGTCGCTCATAAAATCTGTCCAACGTTTTTAGGCACGGTCCTTGGTAGGTTACGAAGCTTACGGCCACCATAGTCAGGAAACAAGCGCGGAGTAATACGGTATGTGCTTCCAGCATTAGGGTACGTGCATTCATTCATTCATTTTCGAAGCGGATTTCAAACTCAGCGCTATCAGTCACGCAGTACAACATGGACATAGAGCAGCTGCGAGAGAATTCAACATTAACGAATCAATGGTACGGAAGTGGAGGAAGCAAGAAGACGCCCTGTGCCAGGTAAAGACCAAACTGAGCTTCTGAGGGAACTTAAGAGTTTTGTTTCATTTAATGCGTCTTATAACCCGGGGCGCTTTATGTATGAACATAGACCCGTTAGCAGCCGATCGTTGATATTGCGTCTTATAATCCGGTGCGCTTTATGGTCCGAAAAATACGGGCTATAAAAAACTCTGCCTCTCTCATTAAACACCACCATCTGATCGGAGGTTTATTCATCTGACAGGTATGTAATCTGTTAAATCCAGCTCTTAACCCAAGTGAAGCTACTGATGCTCTGTATATCTCCTGTCATAATACTAACATTAAGAGCTTCATCTTCCAAATTTATAATCACTATTCAATATAACGGGATCCTAGATTTGTTAGAACACCGGGACCTCACTCAGATTTGCTTCAGTCGAGACAATAGTGTCTTAGTAACAGTCTGCCTTAAAAAGCTGACCCATTTTATTTGCTGAATGTAAATATAGTTTCTTTTTAATATATTAAACCTTACAAATCGATATATGAGTTCATTGCCACTGCTCACCACTACCCAAGTAGTGTTTTATGTTCAATAAAATATAGGATCCGGTACACAAGGATGAAAAAAAGGTATTTAATAATGCCACACATCACACACCTTGAGGATTTATATTTAGCTATGAATATATTTAAAATTTAAATTATAATGCACCGCCAGCAATGTCCTCTTTCATTTTATCATATGTGTCCTGTGTCCTCTCCCGGAGCTGAGATAGCAGCTCCCTCCACATCACCCAACCATGATTGCTTTAAAATAACATGATTAAAAATAATAATAATCTGAATTTCACAGCCAGGAGAAAACCCTATGACACTATTTATTCATTCAGTCAATCATAGGGCGCACACACTCACACTAGGAGACACCAATTAGCCTATGCATGTCTTTGGACTGTGGGAGGAAACCTGAGTACCTGGAGTAAACCCACTCCACACTGAAAGGACCCAGACCACTCCAGGGGGAGGTGACAGTGCTACCCACCAACCCACCTTGCTGCCAATATCACACTGTTAAAAAACAAAATCACAAGGAAGGAATGTGAGCATGAATGATTTTTGATTTTTTTTTTTATTTCTCACCCCCGTCCTCCAAAACTACACCTGTGTAATGAAGCAATAAATCAATGGGCTAATTGCTTTTAAAACCCTGTTATTCTAGTTAATTTTTTATGTATTGCTTTTTTCTTCTTACTGGAATGTTTTAAAGCAATATGCAGAATAAAAAATTGGAAAGGACTTTTTGTGGCTGTTCTAGACACTTGGATTGGTGTAGAAATGAAAAAATGCAACAGTGACTGACTTGGACTATGGTTTTAATCTGCAAAAATGGTAAAAACTAATAAATACAAAGTGATCAAATTGTCCTAAAATGTCTATCCCTTTCAGCATTGGGAAAGACACGTAGCTGTGCAGTTAGAGAAGTTTAAAGAGGAAACATATGAAGTCTGTGACTCAGGTGAAGAAACCAACATCACTCAACAACAAAGACCAACAATGAACATCAAAGACCACATAACATACATAGTGTAAAAAAAAAAAAAGTCAATAAAACAAATGAGAACATTTTAAAAACCATTATAAAAATACCCAACACATTTTTAACCAGGAAAACTATGAAGTGTTTGGCACATCAGGTGTACCACTGTAAGTTTCTCAGGGTTGTGCAGTACTCATTTGATTGCCTTCCTAAATCCACACACATGAGAGGTCCTTGAATGAGGTAATGCTGAAAGGAAGAAGCTCGTGCTGAGTGGAAACCATGCAAACAGAGACCTGAAGACTCAGCACCGTCCAAGCAACCTAAAGAGATCAGAGGGACCATATCGCCAGAGTTTTTTTCTTTTTTTTTTAAATGAACACTTAAGGGACAAATAAATCGCCACACAAACACTTCTCTAGCGTAAGCAACGTATAGGACTTTCTACACTTTTGCACAAACATTGACACGCATGGCCACTGTTAGTCTCATCTTCAAAACCTGCCATTTCTTGGCCCAAAACAAAGGGCTGAACATGACATTTTCAAAATTACTCATCCACCCCCTGTACACACATTTCAACATCAATGTTCACCACTGTTGTAGGCATTCTGCTGCAGCTGCAGGTAGACTTAGAATGAATCTTCTACTTCAACGTTGTTCTTTGATCAGGGAAAAATCGACCTACAAATGTATGCCCTTAAGGTCAAATAAAAGTCCCCATACAGTATCTGTTTGTAAAAGATCTCAATAAGCTGGGAAATATTCTCTTTCGAGCAGGGATCAACTCTACATCATAATGTAGCAGGATAGAAACCAGGACACTGCTTCATTTGAACAACATTAGTAATTGAATGACAGTTTTTGTAAACAAAATTCAAATACCTCAAATTACAGGTCTTGTAAACAAAACTCAAACGTATAAATAGGCACTGACCAAAAACACACAAGGATACAAAACTAAAAAATCTGATGAAAGTGCAACACAAAAGTCATGATTCCTGCGGAGAAACACATTTTTTTCCAAGTCACATCAACACCGTACAGGAAGATCACAAATAACCAAGGAACCAGAGCATCTTAAGGCAACTGCGTCAGAATGACTACTGCATGACTGACCAGCTGATTGCCTGAGCAGCCACACACACAGACAGACAGACAGAGAGAGAGCGAGACAGGGAGAGAGAGAGAGAGAGAACTGATACTAGAACAGGACTAGTACTATTTATATTGGATCTACAGCCCTGGATAATAACTCTATTTGTCATTTACATCTCTGCACCATCGTTTGTGCTTCATCATCAACATGAGTGTGAAAAACATAAAAAGTATAAAATAAACTTTTGCCTTGATAATGGTCTGCTGCTTACAGCTGTACCGACGGCCCTTTGACTGTTGGAAAGTTGTTTTCATTTTTAACACTCACTCTATAGCATGATAGAATTATGGGACTCCTGGTGGTTACCTGAAGGTTGAGGGGTCAAGTCCCAGCATTGGAAAGCTTAACCCACCATTGCTAGGATTGTAAGACTGTCAATTCTAAATCGCTCTGGATAAGGCCTTCTGCTAAATGCTGTAAATGGAAATAAGGATTCTTGGGTTGATTTGTTGGCTGTTGGAGTAAAGCTTACATTGCTGTGCTTGTTCCAGAGTCTTCTTAACAGTGGGGAGAAGACTGTGGTAGCCTAGTGGGTAAGGTACTGGACTATGGACCAGAAGGTCCAGGGTTCAAATCCCACCTCTGCCAAGCTGCCACTGTTGGGTCCTTGAGCAAGGCCCTTAACCTACAATTGCTTGGATTGTAAGACTGTACCAATTGTAAGTCGCTCTGGATAAGGGCGTCTGCTAAATGCTGTAAATGTAAATGGGAGAACTGGAAAGCTAACACTTCACTAATTAATAAAAGAGCCCTTTTATATGCTACATAAGCATCAGCAATATTACATTTTTGATCAAATTTCAGTAAACCAAGGGAACCAAGCATGGAACCACTGGGCTAACAGCATATAATAATATATACTACTGGTGTACTACAGAAACACAGCTTCACATTTGAAGATTCACTGAGCTTTAGCCAGTTTAGCCATTAGCCAAGCCTTTAGCCCAGCAGTATTCTACACAGGGCATGACATCAAACTTTATTTTGGCTTGATCATCTGCTTGAGTAGCATTAAAGCTATCCTTTATCTAATTTAAATGATTGAATTATTATAGTCTATAACGTCAGAGGGAGTGAAGGTCAGACACGAGGGATCAACCCCTGGTGCTTCAACAGAGACCCCTTCCTGGCCCTGTGATAGACTGGTGCCCCACTAAGGGTACAGTAAATGTGTTTGGTGACCGAGATGAAACCATTCCTTGGAATCTTTTGGAAATTATGTTTCAGATCCAACACCAAACTCACTTAATCTAAGCACACAGATTTTTGATAGCTGAGGCTGTCAGCATTTGCATTAAGGGTCCTTAATACTTCATTAAAAGTAAAAATACATGTCCATGAAAACATTTGGCAGAACAGAATGGAATAATTTATTTCAAAAGACAATTAAAATGTATTTACAGAATTCCTGCACACTGACACCATAAATAGGACAAGTACATCTAATAGGAATCTATCTTTCTGAGCACCTGGAAGACCTGCTTATAAATTCATTTCCCCCTTACAGAGGCTTGACTTTATTGGACTGATTCTATCACTTTGAACACCTTATTACTCATTTTAACGGCAACAGGATCTAACCAGCATAATCATGCGGCAACATCCATTTTTACTTGACCGACGGTGCCAGTTTATAATGGATGTGTGACATTATATTGAAAGGTTACTGCATTCTTTAGAGCTTTTGAGAGTTAGTAGGACTACTGCTAACTACAATTTAGCTGACCTCTCCAGCCATGTTCTGATTTAGTTTACTCATTATTTTCAGGCTCTCTGTCCTCAAGGTGTTTCTACATTGTCTGCTCAGGCTAATTGCTCACCTACATCCAGGCATTGCTTTTGCCTGCACCCAATGAATTCCAGGATAAGCATTAGATCCTCCCACAACTCTGACCCGGACAAGAGCAGTCAAAATGGGAACTTCAGGCTAGGTACTATAACTGAACTATGAAATAAGACTTCTGGCAATGACAATTAAACCAGACTGAACAGAAACTGTAAGCAACAAGACAGTGACGCTGCCTTTCTCTTAAACCTATTTTAAATATATTGACAATAACCAGGAGAACCCAAAATAAAAAAATACAGTGCCTGCTGAATAACTTGTGTATACCCTATATAATCTCCACATGCTTTGACATGTTCTAATACTCATGTTTCTGATCTGGAAAAGGCCTTTGTTCACTATTCCCCTTTCAACCAAAATGAGCAACGGCAGGCACATGTTGGTGTGAAAACTTTTCATATCCTCTTTTTATTATTATTATTATTATTATTATTATTATTATTATTTCAGTTAAATTTTTCAGGTGCTGGTACTTCAGAACTTCCAATTCTGTTCACCCCAAAAGGACACAACAACACAGGAAAGGGAAACATTGAATGACAAATTTAGGACACTTTTGGATTGGAGGTCTACTGGGTGTAGAATGTAGAGGGCAGGATGGCATGTGCGCTTTTCTGTGGGCACTATTTTAAACTGTGAACGACCTCTGGCATGGGCATTATTGTAGATAGCATGGGTTCTGCTGCTCCCCTCAGGTCCCTGATGCTGGTTATATTTATATCTCCAGTGCTGCTTTTATTCACATCATTGATGATATTTTGGTGTTTGCTTTCCTCTTCTGGTACCAGTCTCCCATTAGAGCTAGCATTCATGGAATTCTGTTTACGTGTATTGCTGTGAGCTGGAGAGATGTTTGTAGCAGGACCACACCGACTTGTGGAAGTGTTCATTGTGTCAGTGATGTCCTCTGCATTTTTAGGGCTTGGGATGTCAGTGTTGGTGTTTATGGCAGAGCTAAGTCTGAGATCTGTAGAAGTGCTGCCAACATCTTGACCAAAGCTTGTGCTCGTCTTTCTATTTGGACACTTATTTTCATCAGAGCTGTGAGTGGTGTTAGGTTGCTGGTTTAAACCAAAGCCTGGGTTTCCACTGGAATTGCCTCTTGGTATAAACTGGGGTAGAGTGGGCAGCTGGATGCTCCTGATAAGATGGACTAAACTTTTCATCTTCTCTATTGAAGCTTCCATTTCCCTCTGCCGGGTGAGAACACCATTTCGACTGTCTATACATACCTAAGAGAGTCATGGACACACAGAACACGAGTCATATTAGTCACATCTCTATGGGTCTAAAGCTATGGAACAGCTATGGAATGACAGGGTTTCTGGTCTAGAGAAAGAATCAGAACACAATCTCCCTCACCGTAATGGAATCACTGAGATGTTTCGCTCTGAGCTCTAGCTCCTGTCTCTCCTGCTGCAGGTCAGAGCTCCACTTCTCCAACCTGAGCTTCTCCTGCTCTTTCTCTGTGTGATCAGAGAGAATCCATGCCACATGAGGGTGGTTAAAAGACCAGAAAATCTACCAAATAAAAATTAAATGCAAGTGTACCACTCAAAACCCATTACCTGCTTTGTAAGAAATATAGGAATGGACTATAGCAAGGGTTCCAGGCCACTCTATTGCTTCATCTGTCTTCAAAATCTGGAGATGAAATAGTAGTTATTTGACATTCAAAACACACAACACTAGATTCATGATGCAGCACAAAATGGAAAATGTGGACGTAAAACATGAATGTGAATGAGGGAGATGTAACACTGAAAAAAATGCAAATTCAGTGAAAGAGCACAATAAAATGTTTCTAAAACGTAAGCACAGAACACTCTCACTGAACATCTTCAAGCAAATTCCCTGCTCACTACTAAAGGCCTGAAGAAGTATTCTGTGTCTTTGGGGGGGTTCAAGTGTAGAGGGCAAAAGCTGTAGGCTCGGGTTCAGATAGTTTAGGCACTGACTGGGGGCATTTACCTGCATTTGGCATGAAGGACAAATCCACATGCCTCTGGGCACAGTGTAGAGGGCTGGTGCCAGGCAGTCCTGGTGATAGAAGCGTGAGCAGGTGTCACACATGAGTAACTGCCCGCTACGCCCGCACACCTCACAGAAATCATCGTGGAAGTCTCCCTGTCACATAGAATCCACCAATCACAACACTGGCCACCACATGTCGGCCCAATCACACACGTGGCGGACTTTAATCAAAGTGGATTTGAAAGCCAAGGAGAGTCCTTTACTATTCATAATCATTTCAGCAATATTTAACAACATCACTGATACTTAATGTAACGCATAGTATTTTCAATTCAAATTGATGTTTAATGATGCTTAGTGTTGCACTTGCAATTACAGGACAAGCGTGTCAGTTGTAGACTGACTAACTGAGAATACTGCAGAATTTTTGAGGGTGAAGGGCCGTAAGTCAGCAGGTTCTTTCGTACAACTTATGACCACAAGTGCTGCAACTGCTTCTTTTCAAAAGGAGAGAGCATGCCAGCATGAAGGAATGTACTACTTCCAACGTATCCATCTGCCTCGATTGGCCAATGGGGCAGCTGTTGCAGAGCAGGGAGATGCTCCCCATTCGATCTTGCATCACTCAGACATGGCATATTGTGACTGGGGAGGCTTTAACTCGTGTCTCTGCAGTGATGGCCTAGCGTATTTCACCAACGTGCCAACTGGGTGCTAATACTGCATAATACATAATCCGCTAGGCAGGGCTGGAAATCCATATGAGAAAAGAATGACGGGAGTGTATCAGTATGTGCAGCAGTCTGCCCTGGCTACTTACATCCCCCACTGCACTCAGGCTGAGATGGAGACTGGATGGGGATGGATGTGATGAAAAGGATTGTGAGAAGGCAGGGGAGTGAGGACCCACGCAAGTTGAGTGGAGGATGGTGGGGGTCAACGGGCTGTTGCCCCACTCCACTGCACTGCTGGGTTTGGGTGGGCGACCTGATTGAGATGAGATAGATGACAAAAGAAAAAAAATAGAAAGAAGAGACAAATAAGATGAAAGGTCTGTATCACATACCTCTGCTGAACCATCCTCTTCGGCTAGCAAAGAAAAAGAAGTGGGAATGAAAGAGCAGGATTAGATGTCAGAGCAAGCCACCACAAAGGGATGCAAACGCAAGAACAAATCAGCGACACTGCTTTGCTTAGGTGTCAAATCATTAGGGCTGCAACTAACGATTATTTTAATAATCGATTAATCGGTTGATTATTTTTTCGATGAATTGGGTTAAAAAAAAACAAAAAAAAACCCTTTCCATGTCTTTATTCAGAAATATAATATTAAATAACAGAGCAAATAAGTGCTTACAATAAATGAATAATAATAAATTAAATGTATTAAATTAAGTGCATCTCTGATGCAAACACTACATACAAACTCATTCACGCTTTTTCTTTAGGAACTTTGCATTGCAAGCCAAAAATGTTATCATGTCAACATGCTCCTGACTAAAGCTGGCTCTCTTTTTAGAGACTATATTTCCTGTCGCAGAAAATAGACACTCAGACAGTGATGAAGTAGCAGGAATGCATAAATAGGACTTGGCTAGCCTGGCCAATATAGGATATCTGTCTCTTAACTCCACAACTGTCATTATCCAGCTAACCAGCATCAACCGTGCTATTCCGGTTCGCATAGTGTGAGTGCACCCTTACGTTTCCTCACTTCAAAATGGAACAAACTCGGGATATTGTTGTGACTTGCGCTGTTGCTGACCTCCGATCATCCTCATCGGTGACTGCATGTTTTCTAGTGATGTGTTGGTTGCGACTGATCCGGCTCTTTGAGATGAACGACAGGAGCCGGTTCCTGATTGTGAGCCGGTTTATATATTTTTTAATTTATTGTACATTCTGCCACATTGCTGCTTATTGCACTTCTTGTTAGATGCTAAACTACATGTCGTTGCGTTGTACTTGTACATGTGTAATGACAAGAAAGATGACAATAAAGTTGAATCTAATCTAATATGAATATGTAATAATATAATATAATATATATATATAAATCTAATATGATCTCAAAGATGAGATCCTTGGGGGTTTTGTTTTTTTTATGCCAATCTTTATTAAAAACTGTAACCTGGATGCTGCCTTTTCTTTTTTTGCACATTTTTATTTAGATTTTGTTGAGTGATGTTTGGTTTATGATATCTTGTTTCCCTGTATATAGTTGCAAATTTACAAATAATACACATAATCAGAGACCTGAGACCAGATTGGACCTGTAACTGAGATGGGTCTTCGTTTTTGTATTTTATTTTACTGTGTTCCATTGTGAGTATATAAATAAAAAACATATTAATAATAACAAACATTGGATATTATGTGTTTTTACATTAGTAATTCATTTTACACATAATTTGGTAATAAATTAAGGTACAAGAAATCTAAAGAGCCACTTGGGAGCCGAAAGAGCTGGCTCTTTTTAGTGAGCCGAGCCAAAAGAACCGGCTCTCTGAAAAGAGCCGAAATTCCCATCACTAATGTTTCCGTTTCATTTCGAAGGCTGTATCAGCACCGGTCAGATCACTTTTGCAAAGCTTGCATGTTACACATGTTCCTACACTTTTGAGGACTTAAGCCGAACTTTCTTCTCTGCGTCGGTCTTAATTTATTTAATTCTTAACGCTTACTTATGTTGAATATTCCGCGTCCGCGCTGGCTCCGCCTCGCTCCGTTCAATCGCTCGTACTGTTTTTTCCAGCGTGAAGTGCCGCAAGTAATGTAAGCGGATATGATAAGGCGGGGGGGGACACATAAATCATGTGACACAACAAATCGATAATGAAATTTGTTGTCGACACTTTTAATAATCGATTATTATCGATTTTAATCGATTCGTTGTTGCAGCCCTACAAATCATACTTAGGAACCGTTTAGAACCTTGGTAACCTACAGTGGTGCTTGAAAGTTTGTGAACCCATTGGAATTTTCACATTTCTGCATAAATATGATTTAAAACATCATCAGATTTTCACACAAGTCCTAAAAGTACAGTGGTGTGAAAAGGTGTTTGCCCCCTTCCTGATCTCCTATTTTTTTTCCATTCCCCCCCATTTGTTAAAACACAACATAACACTCAGGCCTGATTACTGCCACACCTGTTCTCAATCAGGATATCACATGAATACTACCTGCCTGACAAAGTGAAGTACAGCAAAAGATCCTTAAAAGCTACACATCATGCCGAGATCCAAATAAATTTCAAGAACAATTGAGAAAAAAAGTAATTGAGATCTATCAGTATGGAAAGGATTATAAAGCCATTTCTAAAGCTGTGGGACTCCAGGGAACCACAGTGAGAGCCATTATCCATAAATGGAGAAGACATAGAACAGTGGTGAACCTTCCCAGGAGTGGCCGGCCGACCAAAATTACCCCAACAGCGCAGCAACACCTCATCCAAAAGGTCACAAAAGACCCCACAACAACATCCAAAGAACTGCAGGCCTCACTTGCCTCAGTTAAGGTCAGTGTTCATGCCTCCACCATAAGAAAGAGACTGGGCAAAAATGGCCTGCCTGGCAGAGCTCCATTACGAAAACCACTGCTGAGCAAAAAGAACACCCTGATTTTTCCAGAACACACCTTGATGATCCCGAAAACTTTCGGGAAAACATTCCCGACGAGACGAGACAAAAGTTGAATTCTTTTGAAGGTGTGTGTTCCATTACATCTGGCGTAAAAGTAGCACAACATTTCAGAGAAAGAACATTATAGCAACAGTAAAATATGGTGGTGGTAGTGTGATGGTCTGGGGCTGTTTTGCTGCTTCAGGACCTGGAAGACTTGCTGTGATAAATGGAACTATGAATTCTGCTGTCTACCACAAAATCCTGAAGGAGAATGTTTGTGACCTCAAGCTGAAACGAACTCGGGTTCTGCAGCAGGACAATGACCCAAAACACACCAGCACGTCCACCTCTGAACGGCTGAAGAAAAACAAAATGAAGACTTTGGAGTGGCCTAGTCAAAGTCCTGACCTAAATCCTATTGAGATGCTGTGGCATGACCTTAAATAGGCCGGTCATCTGCAAAAACCCTCCAATGTGGCTGATTTACTTTCTGCAAAGATGATTGGGCCAAAATTCCTCCACCACGCTGTAAAAGTTTCACTGCAAGTTATCGCAAACGCTTGGTTGCAGTTGTTGTTGCTAAGGGTGACACAACCAGTTACTACGTTTAGGGAGCAATCACTTTTTCACACAGGCCTTAATAATAAACACCTTCATTTAAAAACTGCATTTTGTGTTTCCTTTTGTTGTCTTTGACTAATATTTAAATTGGTTTGATGTTCCGAAACACTTAAGTGTGACAAACATGCAAAAAATAGGATGTCAGGAAGGGGGCAAACACTTTTTCACACCACTGTAGATAGAGAACCCCGTTAAACAAATGAGACAAAAATATTATACTTTCATTTCATTCATGTATGGGACAGGACTTTGACTTGGCCATTCCAAAACATGAACTTTATTCTTCTTTAACCATTCTTTGGTAGAACGACTTGTGTGCTTAGGGTCATTGACTTGCTGCATGACCCACCTTCTCTTGAGATTCAGTTCATGGACAGATGTCCTGATATGTTCGTTTAGAATTCTCTGATATAATTCAAAATTCATTGTTCCATCAATGATGGCAAGCCGTCCTGGCCCAGATGCAGCAAAACAGCTCCATACTATGATACTACCACCACCATGTTTCACAGATGGGATAAGGTTCTTATGATGGAATGTAGTGTCTTCCTTTCACCAAACATAACGCTTTTCTTTTAAACCAAAAAGTTCTATATTGGTCTCATCTGTCCAAAAAACATTCTTCCAATAACCTTCTGGCTTGTCCACGTGATCTTTAGAAAACTGCAGATGAGCAGCAATGTTCTTTTAGGAGAGCAGTGGCTTTCTCCTTGCAACCATGTCATGCACACCATTGTTGGTTAGTGTTCTTCTGATGGTGGACTCATGAACATTAACATTAGCCAATGTGAGAGGGGCCTTCAGTTGCTTAGAAGTTACTGTGGAATCTTTTGTGACCTCACCAACTATTACATGCTTTGTTCTTGGAGTGATCCTTGTTGGTCAATCACTCCTGGGGAGGGTAACAATGGTCTTGAATTTCCTACATTTGTACACAATCTGTCTGACTGTGGATTGGTGGAGTCCAAACTCTTTAGAGATGGTTTTGTAATAATCTAATGAGCGTCAACAACTCTCTTTCTGAGGTCCTCAGAAATCTCCTTTGTTCATGCCATGATACACTTCCATAAGCCTTAAATAAAATAGGATGCACACTCACACCTGATTGTCATCCCATTGATTGAAACACCTTACTAATTTCACTTTCAAATGAACTGCTAATCCTAGAGGTTCACATACTTTTGCCACTCACTAATGTGTAATATTGGATAATTTTCCCTCAATAAATAAATGACCAAGTATAATATTTTTGTATCATTTGTTTAACTGGGTTCTCTATCTACTTTTAGGACAAACTTTCAAGCACCACTGTAACACAACTCCAAGTCACTGCTTTAATTTTCAGATGTCTTTTGTGTTTGTTTGTTTTTTTTTACTTTGATACATGCTGATGTTTTTTGTCATTACCAATCTTATTTTCATTGTTTAATAATGTTATAGCATCAATGGAACTCATACAGCTGACATAACTGCACATTTTAATGGCATATGGTGCGCAAGCTTTAAGCAGCTTTCCCTTATAACTACAGTATTCCAGTGGAACTCATCAGACCACTGAGGTGTTCATGGATTGTTGTACTGTCAGGAAGGAAACGTTGACAAATTACAAAGCAGAAGCTTGTCTGCCAAGCTGTGATGCTAGATAAGTCAATGAAAAACTCATTTCAAACCTTCTCTGCTGATCATGTTTATCTCCAATGCTAGATCTTTGGCCAACAAAATGGAAAAGCTCAATCTGTTCATCACACACACCCAGCATTGCCATGTTATATTAATCACACAAAACTGGCTCCATTCAATGATCCTGGACAAAACAATAACACCAACTCCAGTAGAAGCAGGGGTGGATGATTTTTGCTTCTTCATTTTTTGACATGTCATGAGAATTTAACCTTGTTATTATTACTGCTCTTACTGCGGTAAGATCTAACCCCGGGAAGACTGTACAACTAACCTCTGTACTGGTTTCTCATGAAACCAACTTGACAATGTCAACACCTGAGGTAAAGTCAATATATTGGCACATTTACATTTACATTTAGCAGACGCCCTTATCCAGAGCGACTTACAATTGGCACAGTCTTACAGTCCAAGCATTGTGGGTTAAGGGCCTTGCTCAAGGACCCAACAGTGGCAGCTTTTGGCTGAGGTGGGATTTGAACCCTGGACCTTCTGGTTCATAGTCCAGCACCTTAACCACTAGGCTACAACATGTTGGAAACAATACCTGCAGGCATGTCATCCTGAGACTGTGGTCAAGCTATCCGTGCCTAAATGGTGCGAGCTCCTATTTTAGCGGTGTTATGGTAGGATGTTGCAAACACACTCCAAGTTCATTACGATCAAGCAAATATTTCAGCGAATAAAGTAGGGATTAAAATGTTTCCAGTTCATGATGTGGATATATTTTACCTTGTCTAAAAATGTTCATACTATCTTTAAGGAGTATTTGGGTAACATAACGTTTTATGCTGTAATTACGAATAAATGCATATAGAGCATGCACACACATCTGATATTATATGTTTAATAAAGCTCATAATATATCATTTATTCCAACTTGTTTTGGTGATCACTTTACTGTATACTGTTATTATAAATGCATGCATATAGACCTGAGCTTATATGTTAAATAACTCTTATAATACATTATTCATTCCAACTTGATTCTATTCTAGAATATCTGCTGAATGCCCACACAAGTTTGAAGCAGATCTATGGTGGAAATTTTGAGTTATAACCACTTTAACGTATACTGTTATTTTCAATGCATGTATGTAGATGTTTCATCTTGTCTAAGACTTAAATAACTTAAAGGAAAAGTTTTTAAAAAAGCATTTAAGTATTGCAACCTTAACATTTTCATATTTTAGTCAACTGAATCTACTGTAGATTAACCTTATTATAATTAGCCGACTAAAACTAGACTAAAAATAAAGATAATTCATATGACTAAAACTAAATTAGGTTTTAGTCAAAAGACTATGACTAAAACCAAATCAGCTGCAAAGAGTCATCGACACAGCCCAGAAGTTTACCAAAATCCATCTGCCAGGACTCATGTTGATGATGAGGAAGAGTTAGATTTACGTTGTGTTTTAAGTATCAACTAAATAGTCTCCCTAAACAGTGCAGTACTAATGAGGGATTTGGGACACTAATGAGGGGGTAGTTATCTATTTTGGACAAAGGCAAAGAGGTTAAAGCTTAAGCTAGCGAAAGCACAGAACCAAGCACAAGCCAGCAGCTCCAATATCTTTACATGTTATCTTTAGCAATTATGAAGTTTCTATTAAAAAAAAAAAAATAAAACATGAACAAAAATTGTTTATATATTGCGTTATTTAAATTCGTACGAAGAAAAATCGGAATCCGCCCAACAGGAATTGGAAAATCAATTGTTAAAAAAATAGGGAATTTGGAATCGCGCCCCAAGGGGGAAATTGCAGAGTATCTCTACTTACATGTGCAATAACTGTAAACAATACAAAATCTGTGAAGTAATGATAAAACTTTGCAATGAGATAACGTTACCTGTGACATGACATAAAACAAACCTCGTGATATTGTGAATTTTGCAACATTATAATATCTACATAATACCACCCAGTGATTTTGTTAATCATACAAGAACCAAGTACAACACAACTGTACAATACACAGTCATATCAGATTAATATTACCCTTTGTTTCTACAATCACTGTCCATTATATCAGCCTCTGATTTCCATACAAGAGCACTTTGTAGTTCTGTAATCAGAGATTGTAGTACATTTGTTTCTCTGCATACTTTGTTAGGTCCCTTTCCTCAGTGCTGCTGGAGTTTAAACACGGTGTTCACTCACGGTCCATTCTATTAGACATACCTAGACCTACCTAGATGGTCCACCTCACAGACATAGTCATAAAGTCAGAGACAGCAGCTCATATTTTACAGTTGCAGTTTGTGTCAGTCATCCTCTAATCCTTCATCAGTGCTCACAGGACAATGCCTGCAGGATGCTGGTGGCTGGAACATTTTTTGTTGGTGGTATTTTCAGTAAAGCAGTGACACTGAGGAGTTTTAAAAACAGATTCTATTCTATTCTACAAGTTAATCAGAGACTAAATTAAGAGGTGATACAATCATGAACTAACCAGATTAGTTAGTTGTCCACTAATAACACTTTATGATTTTTTGTCTCATGGGAAAAACAAACAACACCAACGTGTTTGCATGCTAAATCCAAATTTGTTCTCAGAATGTCTCCATCACCCATACTTTATTTTTATTCCAGTATACTCACATATTTTTACTTACAGTACACAGCGACCAGCCATAACATTCAAACCACTGACAGGTGGAGTCAGTAACAGTAGCAGTGTGATATTCTGAACAATGTGCTGCTGGGAAACGCTGGGACATGACATTCATGTGTAGTAATAACTATTCTCATGGCCCTTAGAGAGTCATGGACTACATAACAATATCAGCCAGAAAATGCCGACAGATTAAAGGACCAATTTTAATAACCGTATCAGCAATCTAAATATGCACAATATACCTAAATTAAATGCACGTTAATATGAATTGTGTTGAAACTTGACATCTTACGCTGTTTGTATGTGTTATTTGAGAATGAGAGAAAGTGGGTGAGTAAGCAGGTGAAAGACAAGATCTTTGACTTAAACAAATATGAATGTATTATATACATTAATATCTGACGTGAACATACAGTGCTTATAGAAAATTACCATAGCCCTTTGAAATAGTCACTTTCCCTAAGAGCCTGAAATCAAAACACATTAAATATATATTTTCAAACGTAATTAGGAACAGGGTAACACCTGAGAACATTGACAAACAATGAAAAACTACAATAACAGGTATTCTAAAAGTGATCAGTTCTCTGATTTAAATAGGGCTGCAACTATTATTTTAATAATCAATTAAATCAATTATTTTAATTATTTTAATAATCGATTAATCGGTCAATTCTTTTTTTCGATTAATCGACGAATCGGATTTAAAAAAAAAAAAAAAAAAAAAAAAAAAAACTTTCCATGTCTTTATTCAGAAATATAACATTAAATAACAGAGCAAATAAGTGCTTACAAATAAACGAATAATAATAAATTAAATTCATTAATAAATTAAAATAACAAATGAAATAATAAAGAAAAATAAGTGCATCTCTGATGCAAACACTACATACAAACTCATTCACTCCCTTTCTTTAGGAACTTTGCATTGCAATGCAAAAATGTTAGCATGTCAACATGCTCCTGCCTAAAGCTGGCTCTCTTTTTTAGAGACTATGGCCCTGTCCACACGAACACGGGTATTTTTAAAAACGTAGCTTTTTCTATGCGTTTTGACCGTTCGTCCACACGAAAACGGACTTTTTTTTTTTTGCAAAAACTCATTCCAGGGTGAAGATTTTCAGAAACTCCGTTTTCAGAAGTGTGTAGGTAGACCGGGAAAAAAGGAGTCGCTATTGTTCGTAACATCACTTTGTGCGCCGTTATTCTCCTTGTTTACATTGAAGGTGATTTGTGCAATAGGGACGTGCCAAAATCGTGCAAGCTGTAACCCTGCTGACCGAACTTGGTACAAACTACAATACATTTACAGTTATTACTTTTCATTAACGAAGACAGAGGCGTCACGCACCCTGCAGCTAGGAGGTCCACTTATGTATCCATCACACCCACGAAGCAGTTCCCGCCCCCCAGCGTCACCGGGGTTTTGGACGAGGACCCAGTCGAACCTCTCGTTGGTGAGGGGCAGCTGAAAACGAAGTGGTGTTGAAGAAGAATGGCGAGGAAAATGTTCAAATGCAGTAGGACATTGTGTGTCGTGAGTGAGCGGCTTCGCCGGCATTATAGGGACTGCTGGTTTGGCTTGATCCTGACAGCGACTGTGTGAGTTTGTGCAATTTTCATGTGGACGAAGTTTTTGTTAAACACAGTGCTGTGTGGGACGGGATGTTTTTTATAAAGAAATTGAAACCCCAGTTTAGAAAATACCGTGTGCGTGTGGGGACATAGCCTAACGCTAACTTATTTGGAAGATTCCACGTCTGCGCCGGCTCCCACTCGCTCCGTTCACATCGACTTGTGTTTTTTTTCCAGCGGCTGACCGAAAGTAACGTAAGCGGATATATTAATATGATATGATATGATACGAATAAAGGCGGGGGGACACAAATCATTCAACAATTGAATCGATATGCAATTCGTTGTGAACGCTTTTAATAATCGATTCTTATCGATTTTATCGATTCGTATGTTGCAGCCCTAGATTAATAGAGCGGACCGTTCTTTAATTTACAGACAATTCAGTATGCTTGCAAACCTCGACTGGGGAATGTCTGCCCATTTTTCCTTGCAGAAGTTTCTAAGATTTGTGGTCAGCATCAATGAGACTGCTGCCTTTTTGGCCTGCTGTCTTCAAGTTGTCTACCAGAGGGGGATACAGTTCCTCTCGGATTTACTTCCCTTCAGTCCTGACCAATGAACAGCCCCTTGCTTGAAGAAAAAAACCCCCACAAACCTAATACTACCACCAGAAAGATGTGGTTTATTTTGGGTGGTGTTACCATGTCGGTTTACACCCCCCAAACAGAGTGATGGAGTTCAATACAAAAAATTTTAATATTGTTCGATCGAGCAGGAACCTTATCCACAGGCATCAGAAGTGCAAAGGAGTCTCAGAGAACAATTTTCAGAAGGGTTCCTTTCCACACCGCAACATCTAGTTGTCCAAATACTTGCGAAGGTTCTCGCCTCTCACACAACACACACACACGTTGTTGGTGTTCCAACCTTTCCCCACTTGTTAATACTGTTATGGTACTCTGAATGATAGCTTCTTAAAAAAATGTATACATTCTATTACAAAGGTCTTTTTAAAAGTATATTTTTTCAACATGGTTGATTATTTAGTGGGATCCTCAAGAAACAGATGGTTTCTTCTGAAAGGTCCTTCAAAACCATTATAACTGATGTCAGGTGGGGGCCAGTAGTCTGTTTGTTATGTGATCTGGAAGGGTGGGTAAAACTGGTGTACATGAGCAAGTTTATAATGGTTAGTTCTAAAGGGACAGACATTATCCACCAGGTATTTCCAACAATGAAAATTTTAATAACTGATCAGATTTTTAAGGTATTTTAAATTAGATGTTTAGGATTGTAATGTGTAAACAATAGAATTTATATTTATTTATTTGAAACTTTCAGTTTGGAAGGTGAAACACACAAAAAGGTAAGGATTTTGACAAGAACATGTGATTTTTAATAGGCACTGTATGTTAGTATAATGGAAGGATCAGTGCTAAAAAGTCACCATCCACCATGAGTACAGAGATTAGTCTGCCTACATAAGATGGAATGGGAATCAAGCTGCAAGGCAATGCAAGGCAATGTGTGGAAAGAGCAGTGTTGTACAAGGTGATCATAAAAAGGGAACCATACCCTTGTTATTTTTACCTTTTTAAAAAAAACTGAACTGTTGAGTTGTTTATTGTTTAAAATTTATTATAAGAAATGCCTGAGCAAGATTTTAATGCGCCATCAGATAGACTTACCTCTTCTTCTGCATCCTTGGTTTGCAAACTCAGGTAAGACACTGTGCTTTTCTACGCTGTGAAAACACATTCAAAAACATACTGATAAGGACTTATCCTAAACATTACTAAAAAATACAGTGGTGCTTGAACGTTTGTGAACCCTTTAGAATTTTCTCCTTTTTGCATACAGTGGGGGAAAAAAAAAAGTATTTAGTCAGCCCACTGATTGTCAATTTCCCTACTAAAGATGAGAGAGGACGGTAATTTTCACTTCATAGGTACACTTCAACTATGAGAGACAACAAAAAGAGAATAAAATTCACGAAAAATCACATCATAGGTTTTTAAAGAATGCAATGGAAAATTCATGGTGGAAATAAGTATTTGGTTCCTAAACAAAACAAGCCTATTTCGGGCTATCACAGAATGTCCTGAACTTCCTTTAAGAACCATCTCTGTCCTCCCACTCATGACCTGTATTAATGGCACTGTTTGATCTAATTATCTGCGATAAAAGACACCTGTCCACAGATTCAAACAGTCAGACTCTCCAAAACTAAAACCATGGGCCAAGACCCAAAGAAGCTGTCAAAGGACAACTGTGAAAGGAAATTGTAGACTGCAGCAGGATGGGAGACGTGAATCTACAGTAGGGCAAGCAGGTTGGTGTGAATAAATCAACTGTGGGAGCAATGTAAGAAAAGGGAGGAAATACAAGGAAAAAACTGAAACTCCCTCAATGGGGCTCTACGCAAGAATCTCATCCCCGTGGGTCAAAATGATCATGAGAACGGTGAGGGCAAAAATCCCCGGCAGGAACTACCCAAGTGGACCTGATTGAATGCCTGCAGAGAGCTGGGACCCAACGTTAACAAAGGCTACCATCAGTAACACACTACGCCGAGGAGAGGGACTCCTGCAGTGCCAGAGTGTCCCCCTGCCTTAAGCCAGTAATTGCCAGACACGTCTGAGTTTTGCCAGGAGCGCATATGGATGATCCAGAAGCGGAGTGGGAGGGAATATCATGTGGTCAGATGAAACCAAACTAGAACTCCTTGGTAAAAACTGGAGGGAAACAAAAGGATGCTGAAGTGCATCTCAAGAAGCACCCTACCTACTGTGAAGCGTGGGGCGTGGAAACCTCATGCGTTGGGGCTAGTTTTTTTCTGCAAAGGGGACAGTACGACTGAATCCGTCGTAAGAGAAGAATGAACGGGCCAGATGTATCATGAGATTTAAAGGCCAAACCTCCTTCCATCAGTGAGAGCATTGAAAGATGGAACGTCGTGGCTGGGTCTCCAGCATGACAACATGATCCCAAAACACACCGCTCGGACAACAAAGGAGTAAGCTCCGTAAAAAGCTTTCAAGGTCCTGGGAGTGGCCTAGCCAGTCTAGAGGTCTCAAACCCTATAAAAAAAAGTGTTGCCCAGCGAAAGCCCCCAAACATTTCACTGCTCTAGAGGGATCTGCATGGAGGGAATTGGCCCAACAATGACAGCTACAGTGTGTGCCAACCTGTGAAGATTTACAGGAAAAGTTTGCCCTCTGTCATTGCCAACAAAGGTTATGTTAATTTAGTATTAGTTGAACTTTTGTTATTGACCCAAAGACTTATTTTCCACATAAATTTACAATGAATACTTTTAAAAGCTACAATGTGATTTCTGATTTTTCTTTTTTCGTTTGTTCTCTCATAGTTGAAGTGTACCTTGATGAAAATTACAGGACCTCTCTTCAACTTCTTTGTAGGAAAAATTGCACAATCAGTGTCTGATAAATACTTTTTGCCCCAAGTACACATGCTTTAAAACATCATCAGATTTCACACCCAGTCCTAAAAAAGTAGATAAAGAGAACCCAGCTAAACAAATGACACAAAAATAATACTTGGTTCATTTATATTGAGGAAATTAGCCAATATTAATATTAGTGATGGCAAAAAGTATTGTGAACCTTCTAGGATTAGCAGTAGTTTTAATTTGAAGTGAAATTAGAAGTTCAGGTTTTTTCAATCAGTGGAATGGACCAATCAGGTGTGAGGTGGGCACCCTGTTTTATTTAAAGAACAGGGATTCTTTCAAGTCTGCTCTTCCCCCCAAACATGTTTGTGGAGTGGATCATGGCATGAACAAAGAAGATTTCTGAGGACCTCAGAAAAAGAGCTGTTGTTGCTCATCAGGCTGGAAAAGGTTACAAAACCATCTCTAGAGTTTGGACTCCACCAATCCACAGTCAGACCAAGTATAATATTTTTGTCTCGTTTGTTTAACTTGTAAAATCTGATGATGTTTTAGGTCATATTTATACAGAAATAGAGAAAATTCTAAAGGGTTCACAAACTTAAGCACCACTGTATATCTGCATGCATGGATATTACCTCTGGCTCAAACACTGCTCCACTGTAAACAGGGTTTGCTGTTGTTCGTCTCTTCCTCTCTTGGCGTTTGTTCTGAATCTCTGAACAAACACAAGCAATGAGTCGAACATAATTAGTGTAAATCTACATCGTTTTACTAGTATAACTGTATGGAATCCAACACTGCTAACACAGCAAATAGAACAAGTAGAATGTTTCAAGTTTAATTTGTATAAGAAAAGATTTGTTGGAGACAACATGGATATTTTCTCATACGTACCATCAAGATAGTCTTGTGTCACAAGCCCCAGAGAAAGCATGAAGGCCAGTTTCTGTAAGGAAACAGACACACTGCCAGACCTCAACTATTGACATGTTTGTTTACTTGTTTATTTATTTAACATCCCATCAGCATCAATGGCTATTCATGACAGGAGCAAGGTTACAACCATACTAGTCAGACACAATTAGGCCAAGGCCTAAATGTGGCCTAAGAATGTGGTTTCCTTCCAAGAATGTGGAAAGAAACCGGAGTACCCAGCGACCGTTGAAGACTACCCTCCCAGGGAAAAATGCAAACTAAACACATTACACGCTGAAGTGAGAATCACACAAGATCTTGATCTCTGCATTGACTCCACTAACCACTTGCACCACTATACTGTCCCAACTACTGATATGAAATCTAATTTAGTGTATATACACATCACTTCTACTGTATGATAATGAAATTTAGACATATGATTATCATCTAAATAATGATCATAACTACACTCACCGGCCACTTCATCAGGTACACCTGCTCAACTGCTTGTTAATGCACATATCTAATCCCATGCTGCTAATCACATGGCACACATGTAGAGATGGTCAAGACAAGCAGCTGAAATTTAAACTAAGCATCAGAATGGGGAAGAAAGGCGAATTAAGTGACTTTGAACGTGGTGCGGTGCCAGACAGGCTGGTCTGGGTTTTTCATAATTTATGGCCAGAGTGGTCTGAGCTGATAGAAAGGCAACATTAACTCAAATAACCATTCGTTACAAACCGAGGTATGCAGAAGACCATCACTGAATGCACAATACATCAAATCTTGAAGCTCCTGTCAGCTAAGAACAGGCAACTGAGGATACAGCTCACACGGGCTCATCAAAATAGGAAAACAAAAGATTGGAAAAACAATGCCTGTTCTGATGAGTCTCAATTTCTGCTATGACATTCAGATGCTAGGATCAGAATTTGGAGGAAACAACTTGAAAACATGGATCTATCCTGCCTTGTATCAACAGTTCAGGCTGCTGGTGCAATGGTATGGGTATATTCGTCTTGGCACGCTCTGGGTCCTTTAATACTAATTGAGCATTGTTTGAACACCACAGCCCAGCTGAACCATGTCCATCCCTTAATGATCACAGTGTAACATTTTCTGATGGCTACTTCCAGGAGGATAAAACACCATGTTACAAAGCTCTAATCATCTTAAACTGGTTTCTTGAACACGAGAATGAGTTCACTGTACTCTAATGGCCTCCACAGTCACCAGATCTCAATCCAATAGAGCACCTTTGGGATGGGGTGGAACGGAAGAATTTATGGAAGTTTTATGGAAGTTACAGTTTCCATAGATTCCCAGCCCAGAGTGACCTCAGAAGACAGTGGCTAATAAACATCCGTCAGGAAAACTTTATAATTTCTCCGCCAACGAAGGTCTGTAGCCGACATTTCATACCAGAAAACATGGTTGAACCGAAAACACCAGAAGAATACTGGCAAAGTGCAGTGCTACTGCCTTTTGAATGAAACAACTACAGCACCCAGTCACCGTGGTGCAGGGAAAGACCGACTGAACCTGTCTTCCTGGAAGATCCATCAACAGATCTTACAATGGAATACGATTACTATGCTGTCCCTGAACCGTTATCTCTGGACATGTCTTGCGTGGACGATGAAGATCTGTGGAAGAGCTGAGAAATCGGCTACAGGAACTATGCGTCCAGCTGAGTTATGGACTAATTACAAAGACTGAACTTGTATAAGACAGAAGGGTGTTAAATTCACAATGTTACATTAAATAAACATCTAAATAGTATATCTGAGTGCACTGTTCTTCATCTCGGTGAGGTCAACAATACATTTTGACTTGAGTTGTTGTTGAAACTTACTAAGTCAGCTGAGAACGTTACCGGTATTCTCCGATTGCGAAACGTGACAACGTCACTTCCGGTTCGTTCTCACGGTGACAAACTAGTTTGGAAACTTTCTCGGAGGGACGTTTTTTATACACACACACACACACACACACACACACACACACACACACACACACACACACACACACACACACACACACACACACACACATATATACACATATACACATATA